>JANAVB010034619.1:11156373-11166373 GCA_029216955.1 Iris pallida
ATGTGTTCGATAGAGAGAAAGAGGGAGAAATTTTGCAAAACCCAAACCCTAGCCGTCACCCCCAACCCAGCGTACACCCCGACATTGCCGTCGACCAACCCACGGCCTTCCATCATCGGGAAACGCCCAACGAGCAGCCCACCCGCGCACGGAAACTAGTCAGCGAAGAGCCAACTTCGAAAATAGATTTCTCCTTCCTCGTTCTGTCGTTTTGCGAACCATTTAGTTAGGTATGATCCTAACATATACACTTTTATTCCTTTCAAATAGTTCGTGCCGATTCGTACCATGTGCGACGAAAAACGAGTTCCAAAATCGAGAAAAACTTGATTTATTAGACGTTGGAAACTGTCCCGAAACCCCAACTTTGTGGCCGATTTACGACTGGCGTATTGCGAGTTTTCAAAATCGGTTTGAGGCGACTTGTAGAAAACTTATAGGGCTTTAAAACCATTTTTTATAGAATTAAATTTCATGCACTGTACAGAAAGTTATTCGTTTGTGAAGTTGGAGAAAAAACTGATTTTCAAAACCGAATTTTTAGAAAAATTGTCCCGATACGCCGTCCGTCCCGTCAATCCGGGCGACGTGGTCATGAACCGAAAGTATCAAAAGGTGCTTATTGTCTTCTTGGACGTGTGGGCTTTGACGGAATTCAAATTGGTCGCGTGTGTGCGACGAATTTGATGCGTATCCGTCAAAAAATCTACCATATCGGCCTTTTGCATATTTGTCAATTACTTTGTGCACGCTCGTCATATCGAGACGAAACTTATGCCAACAGGACCGTATCATTTTTTTGGTCATAGTATGCCAAGTTTGGTTCGATTCTGAGACGGTCGATCGGAACGCTATTTTGGCGGGCCCACGATCCGATCCAACGGACAAATTTATGTACGATCCACCGGAATCCAACTTTGGACATACGGTTGGGTTCATCTCGTCAAACCGGACCCATAAAAATATAGTTTGATGAGTTTAGAGACCATAGATTCTGGCACATTTTTTGGTGTAAAGTGGGTCCAACGACGGACACCATTTTGACCCAAAATTACCGTTTTATCCCTATATCCAGAATTGGACTTATGGGTAGGCATTTCTAGCTAATTGACCATTCTTAGAATGTTGGTAATGCCTGTTTCAGCATTAGGAGACTGTTGTGCGAGTTGACCGTTCGTGGCTCTTTGAATGGTTTATAATTTCGATTTTCTCATCTCAGGACAACATGCAAGTATATTCTCTGACAGTTTTCATTGCTTTGATATATACTATATCCGATTAGTTGTAGTATTATACTTGATTCTCGACACGAGGATACACGGACTAGTATACATTGAATCTCGTCATGAGATGTCATTCCCGGTTTACCTGGTATATGAGTACATTGTTCGGTATTGTTTTATGTACTTGTATAGACACCGATTTGGGAGTGGGCTGGTCCCCTGCTCTTCGAATTCCATGTCATGACCTGTCATGTCTGGATCCTATTATACTATTCAGGGGATGGAGAGTTATTAGAGGTTATGTGATTATTATCCCCTACTTGTTTATTACTTGTGCATAGCTCCACCCTCACCACACGTAGGGTGTAGCCTTACCTTATACTAATTGTGCAAAGCTTTCCATTTTGGTCGGCCTGATCCCTATACTATTATACTACCTATGCGTAGCCGGTCAAATGGAACAGCCTAATCTTGACCCAAGCTGATCACATAACGCTCTAATATCTCATGGCACTTTATTTTATGTTTACATCATACCTCAGATTACTTTTCATTGTTTATACTCCAGTTTTATCTTATATCTCACACATGACATGATAACCAGTTCTCTTGTACTGTTTTACTTTCAGTCTTGACATTTCATCTTGTATTTCATTATGATTGTCTATTATAGTATTTGTCAATTCACATGAATTACTGTTGGTATTTGTACTTGCTCATATCCTGACAGGATAACCCTCGTTATTTTTCAGAGGATTTAGATGCAGATTGCCCGACTTACTACAGGTTTGGCATAGATGGAGCCTAGGACCAGCCTGTGGACCCGGTGCTCGTAGAGGACGCACCGCCAGTAGTGACCTAGTTCACCTAGATTTTGTCATGATTACATTCCTGTTTGATACTTTGAGACTTGTAGTATTTATTTTGGGATATTGTTTTATATCTTGATTTCTGAACTTGTGATTGCGACTCAGCGTTGTTTCAGACTACTTAGCTCATCTTTATCTTTATCTTTATCATCGTGTTTATCTTCCTTATAATTATGTGATTGAGTTGTGGTTAGATTCCTCCGTACGGAGATGACAGGTTATATTAGTGTCTTAGATTCTATATATTCTAGATGACCTTTACAACGTTCTACCGTCGATACTGCGGTGTAGGCTGGACGTACCCACGAGCTCATTGTAATGCCCCGCTCCGTACGGCGCATTACGCTGAAGCGTTGACTCAACGAGTCGCAGTTGACGGAAGAGAATGTATCGATGCAAAACGATATGAGAGTTACGTCGACCCGAGTAATGCATCGAACTAAGTCGATGAGAAGAGTTACCTTGTCCCGAAGAATACATCGAGTGAATCGATGCGAAGCGTCGCGTTGCCCCGAAGGATGAGTGCGTTGAATCGGCTCGAAGATTCTAAGAAATCGAATCGACCAAGGCGCAAGTCCAAATTGGTGCAAGTATTGATTTTAGTTGGTTTCGTGTGCAGGTTATACTTTGACGGGAAAATATTAGAGGTCGATCTTTTGCAATATTTAGTAAGGGGTCCGCGAAATGAAATCGTCGCCTTGCGACGGGCCGAGACTTGGGCACGCTAAGCAAATCGAACGTATAACTCAATGAAGCACGAAGTGCTCGAATGGCTATGTCAAGAGAGCGGCCGTGCAACAAAGTTATGAAATCGAGCCGCATCGGCTCGGCAAAACGACGAAGGCGTATCGACTCAAAGTGGGAGGATTGACTTCTTTTTACTCCTCATTCGATAAGTCAAGTATATCATTGTATGCTAAAAGTTAACCTATCGACGCCACGGGCGTGGTCCGATCGGAGATAAATCATAGTGTGAGTCGAACACTAAGTTAGAACAATTGAAATAAAACGTGCATCAATATGCACGAGTCGCTATGGGACATTGGATATCGCTAAGGCGAGCGCCTCGGTGCGCAAGCCGCAAGAACATGGGATAACTGTAATCGGCGAGTGCCTTAGTGCACGAACCATACCGTGCCTTTGCTGTACGAGTTAGACGGCTAGAACATTGGAAGACAATAGGCGAGCGCCCTAGCGCGCAAGCCCGAACATTGAATGCTAAGTTATAGAACATGGATATACGGTCGAAACGTGCCTACGTGCACGGGATAATAAAAGATGGCTTCGTTGCGAGAGAATACAGTTGTGGCATGAATGTGGCGGAACTGTCGGCTATGACATGGTGCCTCGAAAGGTGTTCGAGACCTTCGGGTCGTTCGGTTGACGAGCATTGAGTTGAGGCACGATGCCATTGAAACATTGAAACGAAGTACGAAACGTAAGAACACAGAAAGCTAACGAAAGAGATACGAGATGATAAGTCTGAGTCTCGGACTCATGACTATGTTTGGTTGTTTGAATTTGATTACTTGAATGATAGGGCATTGCATGGTCGATTGGAATGGGCTCGAGATTAAATTGTGATAATAGCCCGTGCACGGGTATTTCCCCCAAAACGGTTAAATACCGGAGGAGCGCCCCGGAAACCGATTGGCCGCGGAGGGATTCGAATAATCTTTGTAGGCGCACATCCTTAAACGAGTAGCGCTCATCTTATAGATGGAAAAAGTCGCAAATGATGGCATGCAGCGAGAACGTTTCGGTTGTTGGGCCCGCAACCCATCCATGAAACGTCGGGCAGCCCGACCAATATTGAGAAAAGAAGGAGAGAAAAGAAAGTAAGACTCCTTTAGTCCATTCCGGCGCGGATACGCCAACGGCCCTCATATAGTTAAGGAACGATGGGTTGAAAGTGTAGGCACAAATGCGTCCCGCATATAGATCCTGCCTAGAGATGCACATATAACATGACAGGGAAGAAATGGGGCGTATTCACCTTGCGTCAGTGCAAGGGACGCAAGGGCGAGTGCGTCGACTTGGTAAGCCACGAATCAAACACGAGAATGCTTGTTGCTTGCTTATTCAATTCGATAACATGCTGCTATGATAACATGCTTTACGCTTTCGAAGATGCCATGAAATTGACCCTAATGAGAACATAGCAAGATCATAAGCTAAGTTGCATGATTCAACATAAATATTAAAATGTCGGTTTGGAAAGATGATCTTTGCTTCAGTACATGCGAGGACGAACGTACTGATCCTCCACCAGCTTCATACAGGGTGCAGGGAATGGATTGCTCGCGGCGAAAGCATTGCTTGAACGTGTTGAGGCTTGGAATGCCGAAGCGCATTGAAGCGTGCTATCGCATTTACGCTCGGACTACGCAGCTGGATTGATGCGGCCGAGATATAGAAGACATGATGTATGGAACGGTGAAATCCTTTGTGGGCAAGAGAGAACCTGAGTGTTGTAGCAAATCTGACATATATTGTTAGGCTATCGAAAGCCATTGAAATCTCAGTTTCGGATATCAATAAAGTGAATTGTTTCGTATACTCTGTTTTTCCTATCGTTGTTAATATCGAATCAAAAGATAACCATTTGAGAACTTGTCATCTTGCCTTGCACGAGCGCAACTCCAGGCTCGTGCGGCATCACGCCCCCTGCGAGGACGATGATTCGGGTGATTCCGGGTCGGGGCGTGACAAATTGGTATCAGAGCTCTAGGCTCAATTTCCTCTGGACGCTCGCTTCATTACAATTCGAAAAGTTGCCCACCACCACTTGATATCACTCTTGACTCTACTCGATGCCGCACTGGATGTTCCATATAATAAGTCTAATACAAATCATGAAATTTTGTCGCATGTGTTTGGAAATTTCATGATGTTTGCTAAGAAAGTCGCGAAGGGTATATTGCTATTGAATGCAACGAGCCATAAAAATGTTAGTTTCTACAAGCGCAACAAATTGTGAAATACGATTTGGGATGTTGTTGTTGCAATGTAACATGTTGGAAGAGAAATAAAATGATGCACGACGTGCAACGAGTTAATGGTGAATATGCGTTAAAATGAAAGTAAGAAGTGATAGCCAATACCGAATGTGTTAAACGGATTGAGCATTGACTTGGAAAGTCGAGAGTAAATTGTTGCACGATGTGCAACGCATATTGAAAGTAAAATTATTGCACGTGGTACAACGCATATCAGATTAATCGTTGCACGAAGTGCAAAGGAAATAGGAAAATAAATCGTTGTACAAAGTGAAATAAAAGTGTCGGAAATAAATCGTAGCACGATGTACAACGCGTATCGAAAGTAAAATTGTTGTACGGGATGCAATGCATAGCAAATAAATTGTTGCACGAGATGCAACGTAAGGAAAGAATTGAAATCGTAAAATCGATAGAACGAATCGTTCGGTTGCATACCAAACTTATGTTGGCAAACGAGAACATTGACCGAATTGCGTCGGATTTGATAGAATGAAAGTTACGGTTGTGATCAAGCACGATCACTGTGGAAATCATGAGTCGGAAGAGATCGTTGGTTTATACTAAGTATAGTGCGAGGGAAATAGCTTGAATTCCGAGTGGTATATGCCATACCACGTAGGCGATGAATGACTCGATTCCGAGTGGTATATGGTATAGCACTTGTGCGATAAATTTCATCGACGCGTTGTGAGAATTGCGGAAGGTTTGTTCGCAACAGACGGGGGAGTACCGAGACTCGATTGAAAATGTGTATGGCGATATTTTGATGCAAGTGTTCTTCGAAAATCGGTTGGGACGATAAGGTGAGACTTGTATCGATGAACGATACGTCGGACGAAAGTTATAAGTTGGTCGGACGACCGAGACTAGCGAAACGATTATGCCTTGACGCAATAATCGGATCGACGGGAAAGGAATACTCGAGCTGGCAAATGAGTCGCACGACTTGCGATCTCGATAGAAATGTTGGGCGAGACGAATCGAATCGCACGACTTGCGATTTCGATAGAAATGTTGGGCGATGTGTATTGTAATCGAATCGCACGATGTGCGACTTCGGTGAAGAGTTGGTTGACGTGAGTAATCGTGCCTAAGAAATAGTTAGCTACGTTACGGCGACACTCATTTGAGTACGACTGAAAAACACGCGAAACTTAGAGGGCGTGATCGTATAACTCGAGGGTTCGATGTTGGATAATCGGTAACTCAGTTACGCGATCAAAGTATAGCGAGATGCGGTGAATCAGAGAACGAGTGGATGCATATGAAAAAGTTTGTTGCGAACTTGGATGTATGCGATGCGAGTTAAGTTGACGTTGAAACGGATTCGAAGTCGACCCTCATGCTATCGAAATTGATATGAACTATCAAGATCGATATGCAAGAAAACGTAAGCACGATGCGAGAATACAAAATGGAGTGCGTCTTGCGCTATCAAAATTTTTGTAAGGATACGAGAATGAACGAACTTGGTTGATCGTAAATTTTTGTGATTGATCAAAGACGAGACTATAAGTCATCGACGATTGCTCGATGCATATAGCATCTCGTGTGTCGACCTGCAAATAAGATAGACTCAAACTCAATGCGAGTAGATGTTTCGTAAATTGCGGAATCATCAACGGCAGTGCATGACTTGACTCGGAGGATAGTTGCGCATCAGTTGCGCCGATAGAAATGGTTTTGTCCGAAATTGGGTAGTCACATAGAATTGTCGGAACGTGATTTGGCTCCGAAATAAGATATAGCATGGTTCGTAGTAAACTTTCCTTCGGTGATGATCCACAGTTATCGAGCGTAGCTTCGGGGCAGCTGACCCTAGAAGACTTGACCGCCAAATCAAATTGAATGCTGCAGACCGTAAGATGACCCATGCGATATCGCATATGAGATTGCACCGATAACAAATATAACACGGTGCATGTTGACGATAAGTCTAGGCGATCGAGAATTGTTGGAACAACTTTCGATTGCGAATGATACAGTTAGATTTTTGAGTATTCGTCGGATGAATACTTGAATGGTTATGATGGTCGACGGTCGAACTAGAATTCACCAACGGACTTGGTGATTCAGATAGGCGATGGCGAGAAACGTGCTATGCACTAGAGGGAACGATAAGGAAATGACTTACGAGTCATGTCATTAGATTCGGATACACCTTGCAATTTAGCTTGCGTGAATCGAACTTATATTCGATGTTGCGAGTTTGATAAGTCGGGAAATTTGGCTAGTAAATTTCCTACTCGATAGGAAGGAACGTAAGGCATATCGTAAAGACCTTCGTGTCAAAGCGATCGTTGCCTTAAGCACCGTCGCCTTGATGTAAACTTTCGTGTCGGAAAGATTGTGGCCTTTGTGCAATGTCAATTTAAAGTTGCGTCGGGAGAAGTTAAGCACGGTGCTAGGTAAAGTCACCTAGCGGGCGTAGTCCCGAATGTTGACAAAGAACATCGTAATCAAGATAAGTGCATAGCCAGACTTCGGAAATAAGTTGAGTGGCGACTTCGAACGCAAGGCGTTGCGAAAGATCGTTGCGATCGGATGCGCGACGGCTTGACGCGACGCGTAGAGTTGGTAGTCCATATGAAATATACGAAATGAGAAAGGTGATTTTGAAACGCGTCGCGTGTGGTAACCTTATTGAATGAATCAAGTATGTATCGAATATACATATGCGATGAAAATTTCGAGAACGGTTGCTAAGGATAAGTCCGATCGAGAGTACGAGATGGCAAGCATAGGATTGAAATTTACTTGTCAGCTTTGTTCCAATTTGCTAGGACTGGGCTTGGTCAAAATACATATATCTTCGGGACGCCTTGAATATAGGTACGGATCCAAATCGAGTTGTATCCAAATTCAAATCGAGCTGCAGGGATGACTTTGTAATGTTAGTGAAAAGCTTGCGAGATAGTATGAAACTGAACAACATTGGTGGGACGAGATCGTGATACGATCTATAAAACACTTAGTCGGAGTGTTGGTTTTGGTTCGAGGACGAACCTTGTTTTGAGTGGTATATTCTGTAATGCCCCGCTCCGTACGGCGCATTACGCTGAAGCGTTGACTCAACGAGTCGCGTTGACGGAAGAGAATGTATCGATGCAAACGATGTGAGAGTTACGTCAACCCGAGTAATGCATCGAACTAAGTCGATGAGAAGAGTTGCCTTGTCCCGAAGAATGCATCGAGTGAATCGATGCGAAGCGCCGTGTTGCCCCGAAGGATGAGTGCGTTGAATCGGCTCGAAGATTCTAAGAAATCGAATCGACCAAGGCGCAAGTCCAAATCGGTGCAAGTATTGATTTTAGTTGGTTTCGTGTGCAGGTTATACTTTGACGGGAAAATATTAGAGGTCGATCTTTTGCAATATTTAGTAAGGGGTCCGCGAAATGAAATCGTCGCCTTGCGACGGGCCAAGACTTGGGCACGCTAAGGCAAATCGGACGTATAACTCAATGAAGCACGAAGTGCTCGAATGGCTATGTCAAGAGAGCGGCCGTGCAACAAAGTTATGAAATCGAGCCGTATCGGCTCGGCAAAACGACGAAGGCGTATCGACTCAAGGTGGGAGGATTAACTTCTTTTTACTCCTTCATTCGATAAGTCAAGTATATCATTGTATGCTAAAAGTTAACCTATCGACGCCACGGGCGTGGTCCGATCGGAGATAAATCATAGTGTGAGTCGAACACTAAGTTAGAACAATTGAAATAAAACGTGCATCAATATGCACGAGTCGCTATGGGACATTGGATATCGCTAAGGCGAGCGCCTCGGTGCGCAAGCCGCAAGAACATGGGATAACTGTAATCGGCGAGTGCCTTAGTGCAGGAACCATACCGTGCCTTTGCTGTACGAGTTAGACGGCTAGAACATTGGAAGACAATAGGCGAGCGCCCTAGCGCGCAAGCCCGAACATTGAATGCTAAGTTATAGAACATGGATATACGGTCGAAACGTGCCTACGTGCACGGAATAATAAAAGATGGCTTCATTGCGAGAGAATACAGTTGTGGCATGAATGTGATGGAACTGTCGGCTATGACATGGTGCCTCGAAAGGTGTTCGAGACCTTCGGGTCGTTCGGTTGACGAGCATTGAGTTGAGGCACGATGCCATTGAAACATTGAAATGAAGTATGAAACGTAAGAACGCAGAAAGCTAACGAAAGAGATACAAGATGATAAGTCTGAGTCTCGGACTCAAGACTATGTTTGGTTGTTTGAATTTGATTACTTGAATGATAGGGCGTTGCATGGTCGATTGGAATGGGCTCGAGATTAAATTGTGATAATAGCCCGTGCACGGGTGTTTCCCCCAAAATGGTTAAATACCGGAGGAGCGCCCCAGAACCGATTGGCCACGGAGGGATTCGAATAATCTTTGTAGGCGCACATCCTTAAACGAGTAGCGCTCGTCTTATAGATGGGAAAAGCCATAAATGATGGCATGCAGCGGGAACGTTTCGGTTGTTGGGCCCGCAACACACCCGTGAAACGCCGGGCAGCCCGACCAATATTGAGAAAAGAAGGAGAGAAAATAAAGTAAGACTCCTTTAGTCCATTCCGGCACGGATACGCCAACGGCCCTCATATAGTTAAGGAACGATGGGTTGAAAGTGTAGGCGCAAATGTGTCCCGCATATAGATCCTGCCTAGAGATGCACATATAACATGACAGGAAAGAAATGGGGCGTATTCACCTTGCGTCAGTACAAGGGACGCAAGGGCGAGTGCGTCGACTTGGTAAGCCACGAATCAAACACGAGAATGCTTGTTGCTTGCTTATTCAATTCGATAACATGCTGCTATGATAACATGCTTTATGCTTTCGAAGATGCCATGAAATTGACCCTAAGGAGAACATAGCAAGATCATAAGCTAAGTTGCATGATTCAACA
>JANAVB010034619.1:11171373-11211373 GCA_029216955.1 Iris pallida
TCTTAAGTAGATATGAAGGCTTTAGAATAGATAGAGAAGATGAAGAATGAATGAGTGAATAGAAATATTAAAATTTTCTTTATTTATAGGTTTTTCTAGGACAGAGTTCGGGCAGAACTCGGTAGGGTTAACGTTCATAATTTTGAACATTGTAGATCCAAAAGAATAGGTATTTGCTGCTGACCATGAGAGATTTGAGTAGGCCGAGTTCGGGCCGAACTCTGGCCGAGTTTGGTTAGGGTAAATTTAGGTCATTCTAGTTTTGTAGAGTTTTTTGGATATAACAAAGAAGTTAGGTCATTCTGGTTTTGTTGAGGGTCAGTAAATGTGATTTTGTGAGGAAAGTCTTCCAAGTTGCCAGGTGATCCCGATGCACAATTTTCTAAACTCATTAGAAAAGAAAATACAGAATAAATTAGAAAAATATGTTTCGATGATATTTGCAATCTTCATGCTTTTCATATCAAGGTCGGAGTTTTAAGTCAATTATCGAAATCAGTTCGGCCATGGTTGTATGGACCAACAATCTCCCCCATTTTGATAATTTGACAAAACTAAGATTGATACTTAGAAGTTGTTCAGCTAGATTCGAAAGAAGACTTGATATTGTATAGAAGTAACTTTGTTTCGATAATTGGTACAATGTACTTTCTCCCCCGTAAAGTATGGTCAAGTCCTGTTACTTCTCCGTAACAAAACAAGTAGGTTGAACTTCTCTAAAGTCTAGAAACAGAAACTCCAACAAAAACTTTAGAGCAAATCTTGTTAGTATAGCATAATCAACAAGAATAAGTATCACATGTTATCCCCCATTTTGTCACATAAGCAAAATGACATAACGATAAGAATAGTACTCAGCACAATAGAAATGCATAAACTTAGACTATACACATTATAATTCATATTACTGAAATAGGAAACTGATATATAAATTGAAATAGGAGAAAGTGCATACAAGCCAGCTAAATAAACTCAAATTGACAATGCTTGAAAGAAGCATTTATCACTAGTACATAGCAGAAAGAAAAACTAAAAAGACAAAAGCATAAATAGTGAAGCTCTATCACTAGAAAACATCCTCAATTGTCATCCTCCTCATCATCATCAGCACCCGCCATCCTAGAAGAACCGGTCTCAGCAGATCGGTTGGGATCATAATGGGCAGCAACAGGGTCAAAGTATCTAAGCCTCTGGATCATCAATGCGATACCCAAGCACTGAGGGATCACAAACCATGGGAATATGACCACCAGGGTTGTGAGCAAAGCTGTAAGAAATATCCCTCACGGTCTTTATCACGACCCGCACTCGCTTTTCGAGATACGAGTGCGTGTCCAAGTCAGCCAACGCCGGAGAGTCGACGGTAGAACGCTGTCAAGCCCATAATAAATAAATGCTCATAATAATCTTTATTGTTCATTCACATTTGCTAAATTAATAGAACATTTACAAGAATTATATTTGAAAGAAATTATAAAATCTCACAATTTCTATTACAACAAATTTAAGCTAACTAGCTAGCTTCTATGTTTTGGCCTGCAAGTACACCCGTATCTCCCAACACTAAGAGAAGCCACACTTAACCTAAAAAATGTTGGTTTCCAGTCAGGAATGAACAAACACACAGACCGACGGCAATCCAAAAACACAATAGAATTTATAAAACATGAAAATAGCATATGTGAAATGAAGCAAAAGAGTAAACTAGTAACATGTCATATCTAGAATAAACTAGAGAGATATAACAGGATATATGGACTAGAATAGAATATATAAACAGGGTGACATGGCAAGTAGTGACGACTATGAGAAGAGATACAAGGAACCACTACCTACATGTTTTGAAATATCGGATTCGACATGTAAACGGCTAGGGGGTAAATCCGACACCCCGCACGCGAATTGTGCGACTGCTATCAGACATGATCAGACATTTTGGGATATTTCTGGGTAGTCCATATGTCTACTAAGATATTTTTTCTCCCGACTAGCACTCATAGACTCGAACAAGTCACGAAACACGAAAACATGATAATCACAAAATATTGTATGTAGAGATCCATGATACTAATCCATGTAACAATGTGTCAGCAAGCAAGAGAGCATATGTATAAATATGAAATGGAAAGACTACTATGAATCGAAAGCAATCAGAAAGTGCACTTGCCTGTGGTCCATAGCTGGTGAAACCGATAATTCCATTGAGTCCAGAATATTCCATTTGGCTAGGGTCGGAGATCGGGTTTGTAAGAAAATAGGAAAATATTGATTAGCCATGGTCATGATTGGAAACAATCTACTCTAAAAGGAAGGAGAAATTGTTTAAGATAGGAATTTCCTCAGTCAAAATATACATCTTAGAATTTATTTTAGGAAAATATTATATATACTATTAGAAACATATTTATATGAATGAAGACCCCAAAATCCTAATAGAATTTGTTAAGAAACCATTTGTATATATTCTAGTTGGATAAACATATATTTAGGAAAATATCTACAGTCCTTTGAATATAATAGGTATTAACCTCTTTACGAAAATATTTGAATAGAATTTATTAATGACATTTGGAAATAATTATTGAGAAAATCCAAGGTAATAATAATTTAGTTTACAAAAATCGTATATAAAACTATTGGATAGAAATCTAAATAAAAGCCCAAGAATATATATAAGTATAAAAATATATTACAGCCCAAAACTGATTGGTTAGCCAAGTCATATGGCCCAAAATAAATACAAAATATTATCGAAACCACTCACTAGGCTTTAGCTATCAAATTAACTTAAAGATGTTACTCTATATTCAATAAAACATGTTAGTAATAATAATACTTAAAACAATTTATATGCATAGAATAATAACTATACATTATTAACTATACTAAATACCATATTATTGTATACATGATAATTAATAAAATGCTAAACAAAACAACAGCATATGGCTACTGTTGTCAATGTTGATAATAATACTTAATAAAATGACTATCTTCATATTGGGTCAAAACCCTTCTCCCTTCCTAATGATTAAATAATTGATATGAAAGCAGCAAAGTAGAAAGGGGTTGACAACTGTGTTGCAGTTGGAAAGAGAAAGAGAAAAGGAGGCATTAAATGATGAGAGGGTGAGAGAAAAGAGCTGCAGAGAGATTGGCGATCGGGAAGTGAGAGGGAGAGGGGAGGGGAGGCTTACCGACGAGGAGAGTCCATCGGCTCCGGCGGTGACCATCGCTTGAGGTGAGGGAAGCACTAGCACAGTTGTGGGCGGTCAGACCGTGGCGGCGCTCGACTGCCGGTCAGCGGGGCTCGAGAGATTGGCAGGGACGCTCCTCCAGAGGTCAGCGTTGTAGTGAAAGTCGCCAGGCGAGATCCGGTTGATGGCGGCTCGAACGGACGAGTCTGGGTGTGCGCCGATGGCGAGGAGATGGAGCCAGCAGAGGTGAGAAGGAGGCATGGAAGGGTCTCGCCGGCGGCTGCTAACGCGCGGAGGGACGTACACACGTGGGCGGTCTGTAGTGTGGGCCTATGGGGGTGCCGTGGAGCGGTGATGACTACGTACGAGAAATCGGCGCCATCTATTATCAAATTTGGTGCCATCAGGGTCTTCGATAGTGTCTTTCGAAGTAGTTGGGGCACAAACTCAGATCGGATTTCGACACAGAGATTTTCTTCTTTTCGAGGGTCGTAGGAGACTGGGAATCTGCAGGGAAGTTTGTCTTGGAGGAGCTTCAATGGCATTGGAGAAAGGCGACCGGAAGGCTCTGGTGAAACCGTAGAGGTGGTTGGCTGGTTGCATCTTTCAAGCGAGGTGATAAGGGTGCTTCGGAGTTTCTAGAAGAGGACGTCCGAAAATGTCAGGTCTGTCGCGAATGAGGACAATAGATTGAGACTGGGTTTTATTGGCTCACAATGGCATGTCGAGACAGCCGGTCGGCAGGGTTGACGTATGTTCAGGAGGCACAACGCCGAGGAACAATGGTTTATCTGTGAGATGCATGCGAAGGAGTTTGGCACGTGCACGTCAGGTTGTGGATGATGCCAAAGGAGGAATGACTGGATAGGGTTTATATATAGGCGGTGATGAACAATCGGAGAAGAGAAGGAAAAATAGAGAAGGTTCATGTAGAATTATATATAAGCAGAAGGTGCTTTATACATATCATGTACATTAAGTAGAGAAGGGTAAGGTGGAGAGATATCGTTACGAATTATTTAATCGGAAGATTTGGTTTATCTTTTAAATTCACTTTGTATAATCTATGGGAGGGCCGGTGTTAATAAGGGTTGTAGATATACACAGATGGATAGTTTCGATAAGAGAGACATGGAGTATAGCTTAGTTTGATAGCAAAAATATTTGTGCTATCTTACTATTAGTTTTTTTTTAAAATCTTTTGTGATTTAACTATCATTAAAATGTTTACTAGGATATAAAATAGCTAATGGCTATCTTTTCTTTGACACTTTTAAGGGTCTAGATAAACTTGATTCCAATATGTCTTTGTCTATAAATAATAATAATCTCTATAATTTAGTTTGTTTATGTAAATACATATATCTAGTTTGTTTGTTTTAAAACCAAATAGTGTTTTCAAACCATAATGATAACTAGTTTTTGAAATGACAACATAATAGGAAAATAAAGCGATACGTTTTCAAAAATGATATATTTTTTCAAACTACGAAAATAGAATAAATAAATAAATAATTCAAAAAATTCGGAAAGAGGAGTTACAAATCTACCCACCTTAAAAATAAATTAGTCCTCGAATTTAAGGACTACTAGGATAGATGGACTTGGTCGGTCGGTGAAAAGATAGGAAAATATTGATCGAATAAGTGAAAAGAAAAGAAGGAAATTTTTTGGGGTTAGGGGTTAGGATTAGGATTAGAAATTTGGGGATTAGGGTTATGCACTACTAAGAACATAATCAAGAAAAGGGATACGACTAAAATTTGGATAAGTGTACCCGCGGATAGAATCGAAATAATAATAACAAAAACTGTGATTCGGCACAATCAATTATACTCAAAAGTCAAGACCAAAATTGCTTAAGAACGATCAAACTTCGACGAAGTCCAAATCATAATTAAAAATTTTGGCACGAGCATGAACACGATCAAAATAGTCATGATCACGGAGAATAAAATCCAGCATTAGAAATAATAGAGTTGAATATAGGTTCGATTAAAGGTATAATCAAGAAATGATATCATCAATGATAAACATGAGTTAAATCGTGAACATGATTAAATTCCAAGAAAAAGATGTCATGTGGCACGATTAAAGTATAGTTGAAAGAGTTTGGTCACCATGGTCAAGGATATAGCTGAAATAGGATTAGATAAACAAGAAAAGTCATTACGCACGATTAACTATTATTGAAATTATATAGGCACATGGTTAATGATCAAAGTTTAGACATGGTCTTAAACATGGTTAAAATCACTTAGATACAACTAAGACGCAGTCATGATCAAGGTTAATCATGTAAGTCACCCAAATATGATCAGAATTAAAATGGTTAGCACGAGCATGAACGTGGTCAAAATAGTCATGATCATAGTGGAATGAAATCAAAATAGGTTTAAAAGATGATGATTTGAAAAATAGAAAGATAAGGGAGAAGGAAGAACAACCGGTTTATTGAGAAGATGGTAACTAGGAATAAGGCACAAGTCAATTTAGAAACTTAATAGTCATATGCCAATAAAAGACGTAGCCTCTATGGCATTCGAAACTCGCAAACATATCCGAAGTCACTTTACCGAGAATTTATGCCTCGCCAGTGTACAGCTAGCTGCAATAAACTCTTGGTCCCACAACTCAAGTAATGATACGGTAACGGATACCCTATTAACTCTATCTAAACTTGACATAACAACTCAAGGATGAAATAGGACAACCAAGACATAGTTTTAATAATGTTCGATCACCCACGCTTATATGTAATTACTTCAACATGGGGGTCATGCCTCGCTAGTACGCTGCTGGCTGCAGTAAACCCGCAGTCTCCATAATTCAAATAAATGGCAACAGTGCGCTGCTGTCTTGCCATTGCGAGTCATTGAAAACTATTCCAACTATAATTTCAAAGAAGCTTCTAGAATTCCATCAAGTTGATCATGATAGAAAAATGTAATTATTTGTTCTTGAGTAAAATTATCGGTTTTCGAAAATCATACGATTGATTAGGAAGGAAATGATCGAGGGTAAGAGAAATGTAATCTTTTAAATTTGTATTTCTCTAATATTAGATTAGTGGAAAAATATATATCTTGAATAACTAGGTCGAAATAGGTGTATGAATAGTTGGGTTAGGTTAGGCTCATACACCATGGATGGAATTAAAACATTTAACACTTAGAAACATAGATTACTATGGCTAATAGGAAATAAATGGGTGGTACAACTTCTATGATATGATGATGGTGATTAAAGGAAAAATAAAATTGTACAAGTGATTAGAAAGTGAACCCTAGGGATGCCTAAATTACCAAAAAGTCTACCCACCTTGGGTCATACCATCATATCTAAAGGTAATAGTGTATCTATGAAAACATCCTAAGTTACCTAGATTTTATAATTTTTCACCTAAATTGCATGACCTGTATAACAATCCTTAATTACCCAATAGTCAAGTTGAATAATGGACTCCTATTCCTAGTCATCCCCTAAATTAATCCAATCCTAATATGAATGAGCATTTTCCAGTCGCATGCTCGCAATAGTATGACTAACTTAAGTACTATCATGAGTTCGCACAATTTGCAAAGACTGACCTGCATGGGCCACCAAAAAAACTTGTCACGACCCGCACCCGCTTTTCGGGATACGAGTGCGTGTCCAAGCCAGCATACGCCGCAGAGTCGATGGTAGAATGCTATCAAGCCGGCAATAAATAAATGCTCATAATAATCTTTATTGCTCATTCATATTTTCTAAATTAATACAACATTACAAGAATTGTATTTGAAAGAAAGTACAAAATCTCATAATTTATATTACAACAAATTTAAGCTAACTAGCTAGCTTTTATGTTTTGGCCTGCAAGTACACCCGTATCTCCCAACAATAAGAGAAGTCCACAGTTAACCTAAAAATTGTTGGTTTACAGTCAAGAATGAACAAGCACACAAACCGACGGTAATCAGAAAACACATTAGAATTTACAAAACGTAAAAATAGCATATATGAAATAAAGCAAAAGAGTAAACTAGTAACATGTCATATCTAGAATAAATTGGAGAGATATAGCAGAATATATGGACTAGGATAAAATATGTAAACAGGGTGACATGGGAAGTAGTGACGACTGCAAGAAGAGATATAAGGAACCACTATCTACGTGTTTTGAAATATCGGGTTCGACATTTGAACGGCTAGGGGGTAAATTCGGCACCCCGCACGTGAATTGTGCGACTGCTATCAGACACGATCAGACATTTTGGGATATTTCTGGATTGTCCACATGTCTATTAAGATATTTTCCCTCCCGACTAGTACTCATGGACTCGAACAAGTAACGAAATACAGAAACACGATAATCATGAAATATTGTTACACGATAATCCGTGTAACAATGTGTCAGCAAGCAAGAGAGCATATGTATAAACATGAAATGGAAAGACTACTATGAACCGAAAGCAATCAGAAAGTGCACTTGCATGTGGTCCTTAGCTGGTGAAACCGATAATTTCATTGAGTCCAGAATATTCCATTTGGCCACGGTCATGATTGGAAACAATCTACACTAAGTGGAAGGAGAAATTATTTAAGATAGGAATTTCCTCAATCAAAATATACATCTTAGAATTTATTTTAGGAAAATATTATATATACTATTAGAAAGATATTTATATGAATGAAGACCCCAAAATCCCAATAGAATTTATTAAGAAACCATTTGTATATATTCTAGTTGGAGAAACATATATTTAGGGAAATATCTACAGTCCTTTGAATATAATAGGTATTAACCTCTTTACAAAAATATTTGAATAGAATTTATTAATAACATTTGGAAATAATTATTGAGAAAATCCAAGGTAATAATAATTTAATTTACAAAAATCGTATATAAAACTATTGGATAGAAATCTAAATAAAAGCCCAAGTATATATATAAGTATACAAATATATTACATCCCAAAACTGATTGGTTAGCCAAGTCATATGGCCCAAAATAAATACAAATTATCCCAAAATATTATCAAAACCACTCACTAGGCTTTAGCTATCAAATTAACTTAAAGATGTTACTCTACATTCAATAAAACATGTTAGTAATAATAATACTTAAAACAATTTATATGCATAGGATAATAACTATACATTATTAACTATACTAAATACCATATTATTGTATACATTATAATTAATAAAATGCTAAACAAAACAACAGAATATGGCTATTGTTGTCAATGTTGATAATAATACTTAATAAAATGACTATCTTCATATTGGGTCAAAATCCTTCTCCCTTCCTAACGATTAAATAATTGATATGAAAGCAACAAAGTAAAAATGGGTTGATAGCTGTATTGTAGTTGGAAAGGGAAAGAGAAAAGGAGGGATTAAATGATGAGAGGGTGAGAGAAAAGAGATGTAGAGAGATTGGCGATGGGGAAGTGAGAGGGAGAGGGGAGGCGAGGCTTACCGACGAGGAGAGTCCATCGGCTCCGGCGGTGACCGCCGCTTGAGGTGAAGGAAGCACTGGCACAGTCGCGGGCGGTCAGACCGTGGCGGCGCTCGACTGCCGGTCAGCGGGGCTCGAGAGCTTGGCAGGGACGCTGTTCCGGAGGTCAGCGTGGTAGTGAAGGTCGTCGGTCGAGATCCGGTTGATGGCGGCTCGAACGGACGAGTTTGGGTGTGCGCCGATGGCGAGGATGCGGAGCCAGCAAAGGTGAGAAGGAGGCACGGAAGGGTCTCGCCGGCGGCTGCCAACGCGCGGAGGGACGTGCACGCGTGGGCGGTCTATGGTGGTGGGCCTGTGGCGGTGCCAAGGAGCGGGTGGCGACGCGTATGAGAAATCGATGCAATTTATTATCAAACATGGTGCCATCAGGGTCTTCGATAGTGTCTTTCGAAGTAGTTCGGGCACAGGGCGCTGTAGGGAGCTCAGATCGAATTTTGACACAGAGATTTGCTTCTTGCCGAGGGTCGTAGGAGACTGGGAATCTGCAGGGAGGTTTGGCTTGGTGGAGCTTCAATGGCATTGGAGAAAGGCGACCGGAAGGCTCTGGTGAAACTGCAGAGGTGGTTGGCTGGTTGTATCTTTCCAGCGAGGTGATAAGGGTGCTTCAGAGTTTCTGGGAGAGGACGTCTGGACACGTCGGCTCCATTGTGAATGAGGACAATAGATTAAGACTAGGGTTGCGTTTGGTTCACTGTAATGTAATCGTAATCGTAATGAAATTGGGTTTGTAATGTAATTGGGTTTGTAATATAATGGAATTACAATTACATTACCATGTTTGGTTGGAACATGTAATTAAACCATGGAATGTAATACCAATTACATTCAAGTGTTTGGTTTAACATGTAATGTAATCGAATAATATTAATTATTTGTGTTATTTTGACAAATATACCCTTAATATTTATATGTATATTTTTTGGCCAAATTTACTACTTTATAATTAATAAAAAATATCCGGTAACCAAATAAAATAAAACATTACATCGTATCACGTAAGAAAGTAGAAAAAATAACAATGTTATAAAATAAATTTCATTCCATCTCAGACAAAAGTTCAAATAGTTATAAACCAGAACATTCATATGGTATCATATAACAAATGATCAAAATAATATCTCATTGTATCATGTAACAGAAATATCCAGTAATCAAATAAAATCCACAAAATCCTACGCAAACTCTAAAAGACTTTTCACCCAAATTTCTCTCTCTTCATCGGGAACACTAAAAAATAAGCCGACTTTGCTAGAATCACAACCAATAAGGAAGTATGCTCTGTGCCTCTCTGCTATGGTAAGTCCAGACAACTTTTTCAGCTCATCATATATTATCTTTTTGTTCTCATTATCCTCTTCTCCCAAAGCCCGACTCAAACGACATGAGGACTCCCGAATCTCACTAGCAATGATACGGGCTGCACTCTGAACCCCTTCAACAAAGATGGTGGCATCATCACGCTTCCTCTTTTGTCTTCTTGAGGTCACGTCAGAATCAAAAACTGAATTAGAAGGAAGTTGAGAATCATTTGAAGATGCGTTGACAGGAATTTGGGAAGTCTCCATCGTATCATTGACCTCTTGATTCTCCAACTCTTCAACCACATCAGCAGGAGTCTCTGCAAGATTTCCAATTGCTCGATCTTTTCCAAAGATCATGCTCAACTCATCATAGTATTTGATCGGTACGTCTCTGAATTTTTTTGCCTCTGGATGACTCTGAAAATAAAACATTAAAATAAAACATTAAAATAACATGGTAGACATATATCTGTACAGGATTTAAAATGACTTGAGCAAACAAGGAATACTAACACTAGTCTATTCCACAGAAAAATCAGATTCTTACGTATGACGAATATGCAACAATTTAACCATAAATGCAGGGCTAGTATCATAAATGCAGATAAATAATCATACAAGTAGGATGACAGTCTTTGATTTAAAAAAATGCAGGGCTAGTATCATAAATGCAGATAAATAATCTCCAGGTATAAACTTATCAGAACTTATCAGAATTTTCAATAAATGCAGGGCTAGCATCAGTTCCTACTCAAAGTATATTGTATCTCCAGGTATAAACTTCAAAACTTATCAATATCAACTTCAAAGCATCCCAAACTTATCAATATAAACTTCAAAACTTATCAATATCATACATCAAAGCAACAGATAAGATTTGACACATAATCTTCCTGAAACAGGTATATACTGCAAACTGAAACACAGAAAATTTATGAACTGGACCCATCTAATTGCATCAGTGCCCCCCCACCAGATAAGATTGGAAAGGAAAAGAGTTCATACTGCAGTCACACCTTGTGATCATGAAAGGCATCCATCCTTTTCAAAGTAACAAGAATTTGGTACACCTACATTTCCTTTAGAATTTGGTACACCTACATTTCCAAAAACTATAATTAAACTGTGGAAAATATAAGCCATAATCTGCAAAAGCTATAAACCCATTGGTTTATAGATTCAAAATATGGCCCTTTGTTGATTTAGCCTGCCTAATTAAGGGGATGGCAAGAAGCAGATAATATGATGGACAATGATCAAAAGACGAGCAATAATGCATATTTTCTGGAGAATGATCAAATATGAACTTGTATGACCAGTTATCAACTTATATTTCTGAAGCAGATAATATGATGGACACCACTAACAATAAAATATCAACGAACTTATATTTCTGAAGCAGATAATATGATGGACACCACTTGACATTTCCAAACACCGAAAAGAAAAAAATGGACATAAATTAATTTTTTTCAAAGGATAGGTAATGAACAAGGAATTGATTTCCTTTCCTTAACCAAAGGAGGCCTAGTTGTCACTGTGGGTGTTATGTTGCAATGCCAAAATAGTCAGATTTTTGAAGGATTGAACAATCCAGCAGTAATTTCATGCAGCAAAACATCCGCAGTAAGAAGAAAAACATTGAGAAAATTCAATTTAAGTAATTTCATATAACTAACAACACATGACAAATGTATCCAGAAACAAATGTATCCAGAAACTAACAACACATGACAAATATCCAGAAACAGATTCCAAGTTATATCCAGAAACTAACAACACATGACAAATATCCAGAAACAGATTCCAAGTTATATCCAGAAACTAACAACACATGACAAATATCCAGAAACAAATGCTATTCATATAAGAATGTTCACAACATAATCAACAAATGATATTCAAAGTTTCCATTCATACTTCATAGAGAAAATAACAAATGATATTCACAGTTTCCATTCATGCGGGTTGTCTATTTGCCATCCAATCATTGTACATTTCTTGTGCCAAATTTGTTCTCCATGTAGTCCATTCATTTGAAGTTTCGATGGTAGTTATAGAATCACCGGCAAAAGGGATATTGTGTTCCACATCTTCAAAGATACCCGTTTCTAGTGGATCTATTTGCATATCATTTTGCAACTCTCTCCTAACAAAGTTGTGTAACAAGCAACATGCCATTATGTCTTTAAAATGCTTACTAGGATATAAAATAGCTAATGGCTATCTTTTCTTTGAGACTTTTAAGGGTCTAGATAAACTTGATTCCAATATGTCTTTGTCTATAAATAATAATAATCTCTATAATTTAGTTTCTTTATGTAAATACTTATATCTAGTTTGTTTGTTTTAGAACCAAATAGTGTTTTCAAACCATAAATGATAACCAGTTTTTGAAATGACAACATAATAGCAAAATGAAGCGATACGTTTTCAAAAATGATATTATTTTTTTCAAACTACGAAAATAGAATAAATAAATAAATAATTCAAAAAATTCAAAAAGAGGAGTTACAAATCTACCCACCTTAGAATCCTCGAATTTAAGGACTACTAGGATAGACGGACTTGGTCAGTCGGTTAAAAGATAGGAAAATATTGATCGAATAAGTGAAAAGAAAAGAAGGAAATTTTTGGGGTTAGGGGTTAGGATTAGGATTAGAAATTTGGGGATTAGGGTTAGGCACTAATAAGAACATAATCAAGAAAAGTGATACGACTAAAATTTAGATGAGCGTACCCGCGGATAGAATTAAAATAATAATAACGGAAACTGTGATTTGGCACGATCAATTATACTCAAAAGTCAAGACCAAAATTGCTTAAGAACGATCAAACTTCGACGAAGTCCAAATCATAATTAAAAAAATTTGGCACGAGCATGAACACGATCAAAATAGTCATGATCACGGTGAATAAAATCCAACATTAGAAATAATAAAGTTGAATATAGGTACGATTAAAGGTATAACCAAGAAATGATATCATCAATGATCAACATGAGTTAAATCGTGAACAAGATTAAATTCCAAGAAAATATGTCACGTGGCGCGATTAAAGTATAGTTGAAAAGGTTTTGTTACCATGGTCAAGGATATAGCTGAAATAGGATTAGATAAACAAGAAAAGTCATTACGCACGATTAACTATTATTGAAATTATATAGGCATGGTTAATGATCAAAGTTTAGACAAGGTCTAAACATGGTTTAAATTACTTAGATACAACTAAGACGCAGTCACGATCAAGGTTAATCATGCAAGTCACCTAAATATGATCAGAATTAAAATGGTTAGCACGAGCATGAACGTGGTCAAAATAGTCATGATAATAGTGGAATGAAATCAAAATAGGTTTAAAAGATGACGATTTGAAAAATAGAAAGATAAGGGAGAAGGAAGAACAACTGGTTTATTGAGAAGATGGTAACTAGGAATAAGGCACAAGTCAATTTGGAAACTTAATAGTCATATGCCAATAAAAGACGTAGCCTCTATGGTATTCGAAACTCGCAAACATATCCGAAGTCACTTTAGCGAGAATTTATGCCTCGCTAGTGTACAACTAGCTGCAATAAACTCTTGGTCCTTCAACTCAAGTAATGATACGGTAACGAATACCCTATCAACTCTATCTAATCTTGACATCACAACTCAAGGATGAAATAGGACAACCAAGACATAGTTTTAATAATGTTCGATCACCCACATTTATCAAGAATTACTTCAACATAGGGGTCATGCCTCGCCAGTGGGCTGCTAAACGTGCTTTGTCTAGCAATCGGAGCATACGTCTCATCATAGTCAATGCCTTCTTCTTGATTATAGCCTTGAGCTACTAAACATGCTTTGTTGCGTGTGATTGAACCATTCTCATCTAACTTCTTCAAAAAAGCAGTAAATGTGAATATCTTGATTGTTGTTAAAATTTGAAACTAAAATTCTAGTAGAACTAATTCAGAGAATCATCGTAAAATGTACACATATCTTTTTCAGCTCTATATTTGATGTGGTAAAGTGCCAAACCATTTTGGCAGGCAATTGGTGTTCTTCATTTGGATTGATACATCATTGTTGTTCTCAATTTGCAGTCTCTCTTGTAATTTGATTATCTGGAAAATTATTCGGACAAATAATGATATGAAGACTGCCTTATTTTTTTATTTAAAAAAGGTTGTGCCACTTGTTGGACTATATAGCTTTCCTTGAGCAATATCCATATGCCTTTATTACATACCTTAGACATCTCCTAATATGCAATTAGGAAACTTAAGTACATCACTATAGGGTTCTTAAATACCTAGCTGGACTAAAAGGGATGGATAATGAGTCTCCTTTATGTTGGAAAAGAAACGCGGAAACCTTTTCCCAAACTAGAGAGTACCTGCAAGAGAACCGAGCAATACAACGCACGAACCAAAATACCAAAAAATAAACCACGTAGACACAGAGAATTTTTGACGTGGAAAACACTTGCGAGAAAAACTACGGGACGATCGGAGTCCAACCCTGAGAAGCCTTCACTAATGAAATAAAGGTTACACCCTCTACAAACTTCTCCCGATCCAAATTGGATCCCCACAACACTTAGGAGCAAGAATAATGATTACAAAGCTACGAAGAACAAGGACGATGAGTAGATATTAACCGAACACGATCCTCCTTCGAAAATGGCCTTCAATCTTCCTTTTTCTCTCCCAAAGTTGCAATGGCACTCTTGCCTCTTTTCTCTCTCTTTTTCTTCAATGTTGTGTTGTGATTAGGGTTAGGAATAAACATGTATAAACCTCCTAATCCGCAGCAAAATCTGGACCGTATAATACGATCCAATGGTGATAAATTGCCCTGAAAAATGCTTCAGCCCCGACACACAGAGTTTGGCCAGAACTCTGTCCTGGCACAGAGTTCGGCCAGAACTCTGTGTTCTGGCAATAGAACAGTTCTGGAAATAGGAGGCAGACTTTGGCCAGAACTCTCCCATGGGGCAGAGTTCTGCCCCTCTCTCTACAGCAGCTCCTCTGGCAGCTCCCGAGCTTCTTCGTCATCACGGACTGGCCTCGTCACCTCCCCGTGCTTCTCTGACACACAGACGGCGCTCGTCGTACTCCGGGGTCGTCTCCACATAGGTTGGGAACCCCACCCACTCCAACACTTTACACCAAACGTTTGAGGTTTGCTATAACTATTTTTCTTGGTCTTAAATTGCTATTGCACAAATGTTTCTTTGTTTAAGTTCTGATGTCCTATGTACCCTCAAACATCAATTTTTGAGTATATGCTATATATAGTTTTGAGTATGTGTATGCTTAACATATTATTGACACTTCTTTACTTCTTTTCCAGGTTCTACATGACAGTAAATCACTTTTGACGTGGTTGGTTAATTATTTGTGAACATGGTTTGTTTGGTTACTTATTTGTGAACATGGTTACAAATGGCTGAATCCTATCTTCTTGTTAACATTGTTCATTTTGGTTAATTATTTGTGAACATGGTTTGCTTTGGTTAATTATTTGTGAACATGGTCGATTTTTACTAGTTATTGGTGAACATAGATGGACATGGATGATTTTTGCTTATTATTAGTGAACATGGTTGGTTCTGTATATATATATATATATATATATATATATATATTTATATATAAATATATATATATATATATATATATATATATATATATATATATATATATATATATATATATAGGGAGAGGGGGGGGGGGGAGATCCACATCCCCTCATTTTTTTGCATCCCCAAGCATCTCCATGTTAACAACCGCTGGATGTTGTTTAAGTCATTTTATCTTAATCGTTGATTTGAACCATTCAAATCAATGGTTAAGATTAGATGACTTAAACAACATCCAAAGGTGGACAGCATGGGGATGCAAAAGATTGGGGATGTGGATCCCTTTTCATATATTTATTTTCTCATATATATATATATATATATATATATATATATATATATATATAAAAATATATATATATATATATATATATTGATGACATTTAAAATGTGTCGTAGAACTAGGTTTACATGATACATAAAAAGTGCCATGAAATAATATTTATGAAATTTATTTGTTGTTGAGTAAATTTAGATGATATTTCTAAAGTGTAGTAATTTCGACAACACTTATCAGCTGTCTTTGAAATATGTTGAAATGACACAAGTATAGTGTCGTGACTAAAATCTTTATCCTCTGTTATTTAGATGACACACAAAAAGTGCCGTAAAAATGTCAATGACAATTTCTAAATATCATAGAATGTTTTTAAATAACATCTATAAAGTGCCCTAATTTTGATGACACTTACGAACTGTCATTGAAGAATGTTAAGATGATACCAACAAAGTGTCATGAAATAAGCATAACATAACATTCAACAATTGTCGTTGTCATGTTATTACATGACAGTTATCGAGTGTCGTTGAAAGTAAAAAAAATCTATGACACCCCATAGGCAGCACCAGAAAAGTGTTATAAAAAGTCATCAATGACACTTTTCAAGTGTCGTTAAAACACTTTTTTGTTGTAGTATGGGCCTAGGATCATTTTAACAGTTCATAACAGAGCAGCAGTTTAGCATACTTGTGTTTATATGTTAACCAGTAACATTGAATAACATAAAAAAAATTTACTTTTTAGTGATTTCTTACTGACAACCAACTTCCCCACACCTGCATAAGATATATGATATAATGTACTTACTACTCACATAAGTCATTCATTAGCATATATTCGACTATATGGTCGTTAGTGAAACTGCACCACAAATGAGATCCTTAAAGGTATTGTAACGCACCATTCAAAGCAGGTGTAAGCCCCTTCAAAAATATTTAAGGAGTAGTAAAGGATTAGGGTTACTTGGGTCCAATTAGGATTAATAAATTAGTAGTTAAGCATCCACTCTTATTTAGTACCATTTTATACAATTTCTCGTGGCTTTGATTTTAGGAACAAAACACTAGCCATTTCTTTCCAAAAAACTTCACATTCATGATATGGACAAGCCCCTCTACACGCATGACATTTATGTACCACACAAACACACCTTCACGTGCTCTATTTTAATCACACAACATTTACGACACAATTCAATTTTAACATATGCCATGGATCTATGTCCATTCCAATTGAAATTGGAGACACAACTTCAACCCGTTCCCGTCAACCAATTAGATGATGATAACCTACACTAAGCCTACAACATCCATGGTACTTGTGTCCCACTCAGATGAACTCCTACATGCTTTCAACACAACAACAATCACCATGACACATTTCTTAGTCACGATGATCAACCAGCCCAAACCTAACCCTAAACTAGACAAAACACCCAACCCAAACCCACAAACACACCATCATGACTCATACAAAACACCCTACACCAATTTATTGGAGTCTAGTCTGGATTTGGTAACAACATATTTGTGGAATCCAAATCTAGTTAAATATTTGATTTGATTAGATTTGGATGTCCATAATTGGTGTTGTGCTATTTTAGATATAATAGGATTCTTATTTTAGAAAATCCTATTATGATCTAAAATAGGATGTTGATGGAATATTTTAGGTATAATAGGATTCATGTTTTATGCCTATTTAGGAAATCCTATTATGACTAGAATATGATTTTCTCATCCTATATATATGGGGTGAGGGTAGAGGCGCAAAGAACAACACAAAAGTAGAGATTCGGGGTGCTTGTCCACAAGGAAATCTAAGAGAAAGTCCATACTTTGCTCTTAGGACTTCGCCATCCAAGACAGAAGGAAGAAGAAGATTTAATCGAGGAGTCGTCAACTTTGGTTAGGGAGATTGCTATGGGTTGGTGAGGGATCTCAATTATAATCTTTTGTTTTTCTTCTTGAGAGTGGTGAGAGGGTTGAACCTATTAGGGCAAAGGGTTCAACATGAATTTTGTCAATCTTGTAATTTCATCTGAGTTATTAAAGGTTGAGATTTATCCAGGTGACGTACGTCACTACCATATACTTGTCTTCATCTTGTTCTTGGTGTACGTTAGATGGGGGTTGGTTTTATCAGGTGGGTAGGCAAACGCTTCTGTACGTGCCCAACAATTGGTATCAGAGCTTGGAGGTTCTTGCAACCTTGGCTACGGAGCATATGAACACTCATATGATGACCCTCACAGGAGAAAACTGGGCAATTTGAAAGGCAAGGATAGCGGATCTACTCTGGTGCAAGGACTTGTATCGTTCGTTGTAGGGCGATAGCGCAAAGCCAACGGATAAAGCTGTTGAGGACTGAAAACGACTGGATCGAAAGGCCGTTGGATTCATCCGCCAATGGTTGGATGATTTGGTGTTTCACCATGTGTCCATAGAGAGTTCGACAAAAGCATTGAGGGAGAAGCTGCATTCGCTGTTTGAAAGAAAGACAGTGACAATAAGGCGTTTCTTATTTGCCAACTCGTTAACTCAAAGTACACGGACGGTGCCTGAATGGTACAACATCTGAACCAGGTTTAGGGTATCATTAATCAGCTGTCTGCATGAAGATAGTGATTGATGATGAGCTTTCGGCCCCATTGCTCTTGAGTTCTTTGCCGAAAAGTAGAGAGACGTTGATGGTGTCGGTGAGCAACTCAGCGCCTGATGGAGTTGTCACAATGGAGGCAGTCAAAAGTAGCTTGTTGAATGAGGAGATCCGACACAAGTAAGTTGAATCATCGTAGGAGTTCGCTCTGGTGGCTTCCTACGGAAAGGAAAGACCTAAGTCACATACGAGGACAGAAGGAGTTCTCGAAATCTTGTGATTATGGACCGCTATGAGGGCTTCTATCAGTATGGCAAAAGGTGTCATATCTAGAGGAACTGCATGAAACTCAAAGCTGAGAAGGCCAAAGGCAAGGACGATCAGAAAGATCTCAAGGCATTTAGAGTTATCACCCCCACAGCGACCGACGTAGAGGAACCTTGTAGCATGTGCATGATGGCGACTGGGTCACGGATACAGGGGGATCGTATCACGCTACTCCATAGAAGGATTTTCACGTTATACCGTGACGGCAGGTTTAGACGTATGAAGATAGGCGATAAGGGGACGACTACAGTTGTAGGCATTGGTTATGTGCACTTAATGACGGAGTTTGGTGAGAAGCTCATCCTTAAGGGTTTGTGATATGTACCGAATTTGTGCTAAAACTTGGTTTCAGTAGGAAGGCTAGCAGATGATGGTTGTCACAGTTTGTTTGGGGACAAAGACTGGATGCTTGTGAAGGGTTCCCAACAGCTGGCTCGAGGAGATTTGTGTTGTGGCATGTACAGGCTCAAGCCGCTGAGCTGCACAGATAGGCCACATACACCGAATAGAGGCTCGAGGGGTATTCGACATGAGATGGATCGTCGAAAACTTACTGAGGAGGGACTTCGAGATGTTTTGAGGGATACAGCGGATTCGATTTATCGAGAAAAGCGACGGATGGTGATGAGTCAAAGATTGAGGGTCAGTCTATCGGTCCTACGATAGCTAGTCGGTCTCCAGGTGGAGGTTGCTCTACGAATCCAGTTTTGACGATAGGTGGTTTCCAAAGCTTCATAGAGCGATATCGATTTTAGCAGTTCGAAGCCACGAAGGAGATCAAGGTTTACAGCAAACTTAATCTGAGATGGGAGCATCATCATTTACATAGTTCATGAGGAGCTGTGGGCCATCGACGGCATGCACCGTACGTGATGTTCTGCTCGAGGATGCATGTGGAGGAGCTTCAAGTTCGGACACGAAGGTGGGAAGGTTCAGGAGTTTAAATCTTGTGAGAACCACATCATCCTCTTGGTTGGGCCAGCCAAGGGTGAAGAAGCTCGTCGAAAGCTAGCACTTTCTGATGGAAGACGGAAGTTGAGGATAGGCGACTGAGACTTACGGTGAGGCAGATCGTTAGAAATTTCGGTCTTGGTCGTGTAATTGATATAGGCAGGATTTTAGTAGTATAAGAGTCGCTATACATGGCAGCTTATATCGACATAATGGTCAAGTAGTTGGAGACAAAGGATGATGCAAAGCAATTCGGAGGATCGAAGATCAGTGGCATGAGGGAGCAGGTATTCTGTCGTAGGACGACAGGCATGGAGTCTAATTGAGAAGCCATGGGGTTAATACCCTCTCATCAGACTGGAGGGGAAGATTATTGGAGTCCAGTCTGGATTTGGTAACAACATATTTGTGAAATCCAAATCTAGTTAAATATTTGATTTGATTAGATTTGGATATCAATAATTGGTGTTATGCTATTTTAGATATAATAAGATTCTTATTTTAGGAAATCCTATTATGATCTAAAATAGGATGTTGATGGAATATTAGGCATAATAGGATTCCTATTTTATTCCTATTTAGGAAATCCTATTATGATTAGAATATGATTTTCTCATCCTATATATATGGGATGAGGGTGGAGGCACAAAGAACAGCACAAAAGTAGAGATTTGGGGTGCTCGTCCACAAGGAATCTAAGAGAAAGTCTATACTTTGCTCTTAGAACTTTGTCATCTAAGACAGAAGGAAGAAGAAGATCTAATCGAGGAATCGTCAACTTCGGTTATGGAGATTGCTACGGGTTGGTAAGTGATCTCAAATGTAATCTTCTGCTTTTCTTCTTGAGAGTGCTGAGGGGGTTGAATCTATTAGGGCAAAGGGTTCAACATGAGTATTTTTAATCTTGTAATTTCATCTGAGTTATTAAAGGTTGGGATTTGTCCAGGTGACATACGTCACCGCCATATACTTATCTTCATCTTGTGCTTGGTGTCCGTTAGATGGGGGTTGGTTTTGATCAGGTGGGTTGACAAACGCTTCAACACAATTCCCCTCTCTATAACACACCAAACACCAAGTCTTCCCTATCAAAACCCTGCTTTCTACCCAATAAGAACTAAGAATTCAGCCTACATCAAAAATGGGTTCAACCCATCACTTCATCCCTCTCTTTACCATTAAAATCTCACCATTCTTGGGCAAACCCAATGGTGGGAAACCATCCCCTCATTATTTTCACCCTCTCGCACACTCAAACATCACTCAATAATCACTCATCTAATGACTAGACATATTCTATGCTCACACGCTCAACCCATCCCCCTCAATCTTATTAAGAGCACACTCTCACTTGGCCGGCCACACATCCTCCCTCCATCTCATTTCCTTCACTCCAACCCACTTCTTCTGATTTATCTCTTCTTCCTCTACCACCTCACCACATAGCAACCGCACTACACCATTACCTATCACTCAAAGCATCCCCCAACTGAGCCCTACCCAGGTTGAACCGATAGTAGCTTCTACCCATTTTCTGAATTGCTATACCCCAAACAGCAGCACAGCCACCTCCACAACCACTCTACCTTCTTCCCCTACCTCTTCTCTCCTCCTTCCTTCTCTCACAACAACTGATGCCCATATTATAGCCATTATTGCTGCTGCCATAGTCGTTGTGCTACTGCTGCAGGTTGATGTTGATGTTGTTATTGCTGTTGTCTAGCTACTTCAGCTGCTGCACGAACTGTTGTTGTTGCCCTTGCAGCCTGCCCGACCAAGAAAGGCCTTCCTCCCTATCCAGTTGTTGTTGTTGCTCTTCCCATTTGTTGTGTCCATCAGCAAGGAGCACACCCCCTTCGAGCTACTATCCAAGTCAGGAGAAGCCCTCTTGGGCATCATTCCATCCCCTTCCTCCTCGGTAAAACTTCTTAACTTCTTTATTAACCTTTCAAGACTCTACTATAAGCATACCACACACCCACTTGCATGTTTAAATCACTCAAAGCCGCTTGTTAACCTATGTTAAAACTAACGTAGATATATGTCCCTTTTTAAGGGTGGTTTATCCATAACTATGTGTTAAAAACCATGCTTGAAACCATGTCTAATGATATGTCCATATTAGAGAAATGTGAGTTATGCATAGTTAGATGGATATATGTTGTAGAACAAATATTATATGCCAGGACTAGGTATTGTAAAGTTTTATGTATCATATATATGAAACACTATGATTAGCAAATATTTTTGTGCCATGCTAGTGTGGTCCTATATGGTGAGCATGCAGATATTGAAGATAGAATTAATGTTGCATGGAATATAGATAGTGTTAGTGGGTTCCCATTTCCCTTGAACTTGATGGTGACATTGGAGCATACCTTGCATAACTACTTGAATTATATTAGCACTTGCTTCATGTAATTTGAGGATATGTAAGTCATACTTATACAAGAAGACCCTAGGAGGAAGAACACCTAGTGCCTATGTGTTAGAAGAGCAACTTAGCAACCGCATGTAACCTAGTTACGATCATGCATAGTTGTACGTGTTTAGTGTACCTTAGCGTAGTGACTAATGTGTTGTTGTTATGTATGTGCAGGCACTCAGGACGGTTTGATCTTGGTTATGGAGTCAGGATCATTGTTTACTTATATGGGAGTTCCAAGCAAGTATACCTTTCCTTATTGTACTATTTAAATTTATTTATTATTGTTTATGTGCTATTGCTCGGAATGAATGTAGTTGTGTGCATCCGAGAATTCCTCGGGTGCAGTCGATGAAGGCACCGATATTTGGATTGTGTATTGACCTAGCTCCAGTGGACGTACCTAAAATTTGCGAAATTATCTTAATATCTTCCATGGCCTTGACACATTTTATTTCACATCACTGAGTGAGTTCATGTTAGGTACTAGCTTAGGCTCTCGAAGTGTGAGTAGCATGTGTGACGGTGCTTAGTATAGATGTTCTGGCTCTTCATTATTTATGACTTGCGTAGTGGATTTTTGATGTCCATGTCTTATTCATGACTTGTTCATTGGCATTGGGCGGGGAAGACAATTAGTAGGCTTATAGGACAGACAATTATTCTGTAGTTTTTGAAGGAAAACTACAGAGGTCACGAGCCTCAATATTACCCGATTATGGGTTATTGTTACCCTGTTATGGGCTTATATGCAAGTGGATATATCCGACAGTGGTCACTAGCTATACGCTAGGTTTGATCGGGACGTATGGTAGTATATATACTTGGCCTCTAGCTCGATGCTACGCCTTATACCTATTTTACCTACCCAAACGCATTAAGTTTGTCTTCAAAGTGCATTCACTTAATTGGTTAGTTCGCCCTTATGTTTACTCAATATTTACATTATGGCACGTTCTTTTTGTATCTTGTTACTTCCCTCTAAGGACCAAGTTCGTTTCCAGATCCAGATTGTTGACCCATCAGGTCACAGTCAACTTGATTCGATAATTAACATAAACTTCGAGTTGATACATGAAATACAAGACTTCATAAGACAGCATTAAATCGATTATGTAATGTCCCAGTCCTAAAATACGTAGGACTAGATACATAGACAAGCTAGCCGTATAATAGATATATGTAAGCTATAAACTGCAGTAAATTATGACACACTAAATCTCATCCATAAAATAAGATTAAATGATATCATAATTCAACTATAAACTATCATTTGTACAAGTCGTTGGACAGAGACAAATCCATTACCAACAGAAACTATCATTTGAGATACCTTTTCGCAAATGAATAAAATAATTTTGATAAGTTTTTGAAAGCTAAAATATACATGAGATTAAATTTCATGTACCTCACAAATAGAAAATTCACATAAACATAGTTTTCTAAATTACCAATAAATAAAATCAAATAGCCTTTTATAATAAATAAAATAAAACAAAGTTTGCCAATCACGACGCGACGCAATAAATCAAAATATTTACTTTATATTATTCTAAAAAAATACTTATTTTCCATATGGAGAAAAATCTTATAATAAAACTTTTGAAGAAAGAAAATAACATACTTCGCATATATGTCTTCGCACTTGTCATTTGAATAATTTCAATCACGAAATAAATAAACTTAAAAATCATAACAAAAAATATTTAGGGGGTTTACAGATTCGAAAGCTGCAAATCAGTGAAGTATTTTTCTTTATTTATTACGTATTTTATTTTTATTGAGTCTAAGACTTATGTGAGTCAGATCGTACTGGAAGTTAGTCGTAGTCCTCTACTCAAATAAGCCTATCCAAGTCCCAATGTTTTCTAACCAAAATCAAACTCTCTTTGAATCAAAATCTGTCACATTACATTCTGGAATCCTGGAAATCAAACTTGGTACGAGTTTAACCCGCACTTGGTACGAGTTCACCCCAAATTCGGTCCGAACTCGGTGCTCCTGAAAATCCTCCGGATCATAATGTGCTACCTATTCTTTTGGCACCCAACGTTCAAAATTTTAAACTTTAGGACATCCGAGTTCTGTCCAATCTCTGTCCCAAAAATTATTATAAATAGAGAAGAAACTTTCTATTTCAATCATCAATTCATTCTTCATCTTCTCTATTCTATAAATCCTTTCAATTTTAAATCTCCAACACAACTACTATTCTTCTAAGTGCCGATGTGTTTCCGATTAGAAGTGATCGAGTTGTACTGGCTTAGTTTTTTAAAGTTATTTGGTTGGAGTTGAAGTCTGTGCATGTCCTTCTGATCTGTCCTCTCAATGGGATAGCAGGATAAAATTGTTGTCTCTGAGTTTGCTCTTTATTACTTTACTGCTGACTTATTTGTTTATTTATACACTATAGTGATAAATTGCCTTCACATTACACAAGTTTTTTTAATTGGGGATATTTACTTTCGATGCACTTTATTCATCCCCTTCTAGAGTTTCCATCGATTTGACACAGATGAGCACGTGCACCCAACTGTGTATGGGCCAGAAGTGGAGACCAGATTTGTAATTGAGGACCTCGATGTAGCACCCAGTTTCCCAAATGAGGATAATTTTAAAATTTTGTGTTTATAATTATTTTAATAATGATATTTAATTCATGATATGATTTTTGGTGATTTTAAATCATTTTAACATTATTTAAATCAATGACTTGTGGTTTTGACGTTTTGCTAGTGAAACCCTAGAGACTGTTTGACCTAGAGCCTAACCATGTGATTATGATATTTTAATGTCATTTTTGGCCTAAGGATATTTTTGTATTTGACCTCTTTGAATTATTTTGATATTATTTTATTATTTATGATATTATTTTTGGGTTATTTGAGTCGGGTTCGAATTTCAACTCAATCCGACTTGAAACGGGGACCCGGGGGTAGTTTGACTCTAGTGGGACCCACACACTAGTTAGGCATGGCCCACATGATATTAATTTTAGTCCACATGATAGAAATATTTTAGTTAGAGGTTAGACTAATTATTATGGATAATGTTAGTGTGATTAGAGACTTTAGAATGACTAATTTAGCCCCAACCAATTAGCCCTTTCCTAATACTCATAGAATAGGTTAGTAGGGGCTTTTGGACTTTTCCTAATAGGACAAAATTACCTTTATGGCCAGCCACAATAAGGATAGGGTTGAGCCTCCCATTTGTCATTATCCATCTATTTTTCTCTCTCTTGTTCTTCCCCAAATTCCTAGAGAGCAATCCCTAGCAGTTTCTCCACCAAATCCTTCCATTTCACCACCAAATCTTCTTTCTTCCTTCTCCATTCTAGCCAAGGAGGAAGCTACCCAAGTTTGGGAGGATTCGGAGCTCGTTCGTGTCCTTTTGGAATCTCTACGTGTCGGTGTCGCTCCGGGAAGGTTTTTCTTCGATTCGATCTACCGGAAGGTATAAATTCCTTCTTCTTTTTATTTTCTCATGCATATAGGTCTATTTTGAACCCATAGGAATGACCCCCATGGGTGTATCTCCATTTGTGTCCATTTTGTGTCCATTTGGAGGTCATAGGAGTGTACTTTGTGTTGTGGATGTGTTCATGTTACATATATAGATTTATATATATATATATTGTAATGAGAGTGTATCTATATTTATATATATAATAAATGGTTCATGATGATTATATAATCAAGTTTGTGAGTGTGGTTCTTTATATTATTATTGCTATTATTGTTGTGGATAATTAGGATATATATTGTGTATTCTTTTGGCTCAAACTATCTAAATCCGTCATAATTTTTATCTACGTTTTTAATTTTTGCCCTAACTTAGAAATGTCATAACTTCTAGCTCAAAGCTCGGTTTAATCTCCCGTTTTTTTTAAAAGAAGCGTATTGAAGTTAGCTTTCCAAAAACATGTATTAATAGGCCTAATTCTTTCTGTAACTTTTTGGAGAATTATTTGAGTGTCAGCTGTATGAAAGACAAACGCGTTCTCGGTGTTTTCGCGATTCCGGGAGTTTCCGGAAACGAAAATGCGATCCGTTTGAAGTTTCGGAAAGCTAACACATAGATCTATAACATACTTTAATCCTAAATTTTATTTCAAGCTGAGATGGTATAGTATTGATTATTAGTAGGAGTTACTATTCGGCATATGCATTTTGTGCACCCTTGTATGTAATATAATGTTCTATTTGATTTTAATCCATGTTAACGTATATACATTATGTAACTAAATAGAGAATACAAGTATGAGTAAATGGTTAAATAAATGATGTATGAGGTGTAAGTATCATATTTAATGTAAGCATGTATAAGTATGGCTTGTAATGAATATGTAGGTTCCATAGTATGTAATGTATGGTGCATATAGTGGTGCAAGAGAATAAATGAATGATGAATGAATGCAAGCATGAATGTAATATAATAATAGATGTAATGTATGCAATATATAAGTTAATGAGATGTAATGTTCTATGTTAACACAAATCCTATATTACCTCATATACCCCTTACACTATGTTGACACTATCACACTTGACACATTGTTCACTTACACTTTGACACTCTTTGATATGTATACACTATGTATGCCCATTTAACCCTCACTTGCCCCTTTGCCATGTTCACATACACACACATAGCCTCTTAAATAAGTATTTATGAATATAGTTAACTTAGCTATGTATGTATATTATATATATGTTAGCATATTGTGTTGTAATATATATAAGTTTATATAACCATTTGAAATGCCATGATTATAGACCTAATATTGAATACTAATATATGCATGTGTATATATGTGTAGACATATATAGCTTAAAGTAATAGATTACCTAGTGTATATCCAATGTAAATTCTTGCCTATTTGAGTATTGAATAATTGCATGCTATATAGAGTCGGGTATATGTTGGCTTGTATAGCCTTGTATTGATATGTGCTTGCTAGGATAGTCTTGGTTAGGCCTAGTAAGACTTGCTGGGTTAGGACATGACCTAGTTTGACCTAGTTTGACTAGTACAGTTGACCAGAGTTGACCAAGGGTTGACTTTGGCCTAGTTTGACCTAGATTCATGTAGAATGCATTGTAGTGCTTTATATTACCCTTCTGGACATGTTGTGACTTGTGCTGTTCTAATTAGGAGCCAGACACCTCTCCTTGGACAGTATCTTTACCGTGGACATTCAGATATCAGGCGAGTACATTCTCTGACCGTTTCATACTTGTATGGATTTATATTCTTGCTCTAGATTACTGTACTTGATACTGACACGATTTTTATCACGGATTGGTACTATATGGATCTTCTTCTGAGATGTTATCTCCTTGTATTCACTAAGTATATATTGTGATGTGCATTTCACTTACATATTGTATTTATTGAATACCCTTATCATTGTACACTCATTGTGCATATTGTACTCTCAGTATCACATTGAGCCATTGTACAAGCCATTGTACAAGTCATTGTACAAGCCATTGTACAAGCCATTGTATAAGGTAACGTAACTGAATTGGATCCTTGTGTATTGATTGGGAAGGGGGAGTAAAAATGGTTATGTGATCAATCGTATTGTATAAGAAATTGTATATGTCCATTGTACACCCACGTACAAAGGAGTCCCATTTTATTGTATAACCTAACCCGTTTACATAACCATATTGTGCTCTAAAATCATATATTCCTTACAGTCTTACTTATCATATTTAGATATTTCCTGTTATCAAATCTCTACTGTTTTTCATATATCTTCTTCTTTCAGCGTTTCATGTACTTTACTCTATTGCATGCTTTATATTTCCTAACTCGTTATGAACTGCGTGAGATGTTTTGTGCTCGCTCCTGTCCTGACTGGACCTGTTGATAAATTTTACAGATAGCCTGGAGGTTGCCTGCTAGCCTAGAGGAGACAGTAGAGATTGCATAGATAGCTAGGGTTTTTGCTTATAGTTTATTTTCAGTCATCTTGAGTTGTATTTATGGATTACTGTATTTGGGTTTTGAGATGTATTCTGAGTTTGTATCTTAGACACTTAGACTTCTATCTGTTGTATCTCTTTTCGATTTTATGTTTTATCTATCTTCCTTTATGCTCTACCTTAGATGTGATTGAGTTTACATTCTGCTATGTTACCCCCATTCGGGGAGTATAAACTGTTTAGTCTTATACTGTTAGATGCATTGAGACCTAGGACAGCGTTCTACCGCCGACACTGCGGCGTAGGCTGGGCGTTGTTACGTTCTCGTGCCCTAACTCTAGGGTGCGGGTCGTGACACGTTTTTAGTGGTGGCCCATACAGGTCGAGTTTATGTAGTGGTATTCGAACTAGAGTACCACTATAGCCTGCAGTAGGATTAGGATATATTTTGAAGGTACTCAATCACAGATAGGAACCCTTGAGAGATTCTCGGGACGACCCTGGAGAATCTTATTTAACTTCGATTTGAAAACTCTTTTTTCCCTTGATTTGTTTTATCTTTATTTTCTGTTGTTGAATTTGATTTTAATGGATTATTGTTGAATTTGAGTTGTATTTATTAATTTTGATGAAAGGTTTTTGAATTTTGAATTTTGATGGTAGCTGTTGCATTCGAGTTTGTATTTTGATGGATTTTGTTCATTTTTGAATTTTGATGTTCGTTAATAAATTTGATTTGATTTTTTTGAGTATTCATTATTGATTTAATTTAATTTTTGGCAAGATGAAGTTATATGGGCTAGGTCATCTATGTTATGGAATCTAGTCTTCTATAGTCACATTAGCCAGCATGGTGAGGACATATAGTCTGACTCTGGATATATTTCTCGGGTGTGGGAATTTAAGGTTTTCGCAGCCAAGCATGCGGCACCGCAAAAATGTTAAATACCATGATTCTAGAGATATGTGCATAAGTCAAGGGCTTTGTGATTATCGTAGCCTTGCTTACTAGTATGACGAGAATTTAGAGTACCATGATTTTGGATAGACGCATATGATTATCAGATTGTACCTTAAATATTTTCGAACATGTTTTTGCTACTTTTGTTTCAGTCATTCAAAAAAAAGAATGATTGTTGTTTTGTTTTGTTTTGTTTCTCATTGTTTACTTAGGATGTAGCTTTAGCTATTTTTATAAACCTTGTGTAACTTCTTACAAATTTATTTCTTCTTAATACAATAAATCAGTGATTTTGCTAGGCCTTATTTTGGATTTGATATTATAGCTCTGATTTCGAAATGGGTTCCACTTTTAAATAGATAAGCAGAACATATTCTTTTATCATTCTTTTCCTGCCAGTATTTTTACTACCATCATTCCTTGTCTTATATACCTGTCCTGATTATATCAATTCCCTGTCTCGTATATAATTCTGTTAGCTATACCTTGAAAACTCTTGAATCTTTATATTGTTTTTATCTGAGAAATGTTGAGGAAGTGACGTAAATCATCTAGTTCAAAAATGATGTAATTGGTTATCATAGGATGATTTTGTAGGAATCAGAGTGTTGGATGTCAAATATGAAAAATTTGAAATGGGGATGTGATAAAGGTTTAAAATGAAATCGAGGGATAAATGTTATCAATTTAGAAACAATCACGGAAAGTTGGTTATGAATAATTCATGGATGTATTTCAAAACTAATGAGGATGTTCAAGGTCAACCTAGTTTTGAGGACTTAGAAAATCTTGGTTATTGATTCTGGGGAAAACTTTTACTTTGAGGCGATGTGGAAATTTAGTAATGGAAAGAAAATTTTATTGTAATCAATGATTATGCAAAAATTGAACTAGATATTGTAAAAAATGACTAGAGACAGATAGAACACAAGGATTTTAAGTTATAGGAATTATTTTGGATGATTGAAAAAAAAATGTGTAAAATTCGAAAGGATAATAATTGAAGGTGAACGTTGAAGAAATGTGAAGGTTGATTTATAAAACGAGAATAAATTTTGCATGACATAGTGGTATTAGGGTTGAATAAATATGAGGCTTGATTTAAACAAGTACGAGAATTCCATAAACTAGATTTGGAGGTTTCGGATCTAATTTAGAACTAGGTGAAAGAATTTGGAAACTTGATTAAATGGGTAAGTGTTGATACCTAATTTAGAGTGGTATGCTTCGTGGAAAATGTTTTGGAAGTTTAGAATTTTGTCTATGGTAATTGTGGTAGAGGTTTAGATGACTGAAGGATTATAAAATTTCGATGATAGTCATATGAAGGTTGATTTTCATATTGGGACTTGTGAGAAAAAAAAATATGATTTAGCAAATGACAGACTTGATGGTATTAGAGAGAGATGATTAACTTGACTCCTTATGAAATCTTCCCTTGTTTTTCCCCAAAGTGTTTTCAATATCATTGAATCTTAGCTCCCTTAATCACGACCAATCGGATTTGATCATCTTCTCTTATCATATTAATATCGTGGGTTGTACTCAATTGAATTAAAATTTGATTATGGCCTGAATCTCCATCCTTGTAAGCTCGTGCTCAGGCTTGATGAACTGTCCTCTATATTGCCTAAATCTTGATTTTCCAGAATTGATCAACTTAGATCGTATCGAGACTAAATGTTCTTAATATATATTTTGATTGAATTTCCATGAAATTGACTTTCATTCTTAAACTTGTGATTTGATTTTTCTTTGATTAGTACCCCTTTCAGATAATTGGTAGTTACCCTTATTTTATTTTTATTTTATTTTGATGATACAAGTTTTTATATAGATGGTAGACTGCCTTACAGTTTTGATGATTTGTTATTTCTGTAATTTTTCTCGTTTAGCACCCTAGACTGCTTGTGTATTTGATACCCTATGACCGAATCAGTTAGTATGACTAGTATACCTAGATGAGACTTTCACTACCACCGTATGCCATGACCCTGGACGTTGTCTTTTTTTGATGGTATGATTTGTTTAAGTTCTGGGACTTTGATTGTGGGGGTTTGACCTAGAGGGAGTAGGGACATTTTAATTTCGAGGACGAAATTTTTCTAAGGTGGGTAGAGTTGTAGCACCCAGTTTCCCAAATGAGGATAATTTTAAAATTTTGTGTTTATAATTATTTTAATAATGATATTTAATTCATGATATGATTTTTGGTGATTTTAAATCATTTTAACATTATTTAAATCAATGACTTGTGGTTTTGACGTTTTGCTAGTGAAACCCTAGAGACTGTTTGACCTAGAGCCTAACCATGTGATTATGATATTTTAATGTCATTTTTGGCCTAAGGATATTTTTGTATTTGACCTCTTTGAATTATTTTGATATTATTTTATTATTTATGATATTATTTTTGGGTTATTTGAGTCGGGTTCGAATTTCAACTCAATCCGACTTGAAACGGGGACCCGGGGGTAGTTTGACTCTAGTGGGACCCACACACTAGTTAGGCATGGCCCACATGATATTAATTTTAGTCCACATGATAGAAATATTTTAGTTAGAGGTTAGACTAATTATTATGGATAATGTTAGTGTGATTAGAGGCTTTAGAATGACTAATTTAGCCCCAACCAATTAGCCCTTTCCTAATACTCATAGAATAGGTTAGTAGGGGTTTTTGGACTTTTCCTAATAGGACAAAATCACCTTTATGGCCAGCCACAATAAGGATAGGGTTGAGCCTCCCATTTGTCATTATCCATCTATTTTTCTCTCTCTTGTTCTTCCCCAAATTCCTAGAGAGCAATCCCTAGCAATTTCTCCACCAAATCCTTCCATTTCACCACCAAATCTTCTTCCTTCCTTCTCCATTCTAGCCAAGGAGGAAGCTACCCAAGTTTGGGAGGATTCGGAGCTCGTTCGTGTCCTTTTGGAATCTCTACGTGTCGGTGTCGCTCCGGGAAGGTTTTTCTTCGATTCGATCTACCGGGAGGTATAAATCCCTTCTTCTTTTTATTTTCTCATGCATATAGGTCTATTTTGAACCCATAGGAATGACCCCCATGGGTGTATCTCCATTTGTGTCCATTTTGTGTCCATTTGGAGGTCATAGGAGTGTACTTTGTGTTGTGGATGTGTTCATGTTACATATATAGATTTATATATATATATTGTAATGAGAGTGTATCTATATTTATATATGGAATAAATGGTTCATGATGATTATATAATCAAGTTTGTGAGTGTGGTTCTTCATATTATTATTGCTATTATTGTTGTGGATAATTAGGATATATATTGTGTATTCTTTTGGCTCAAACTATCTAAATCCGTCATGATTTTTATCCACGTTTTTAATTTTTGCCCTAACTTAGAAATGTCATAACTTCTAGATCAAAGCTCGGTTTAATCTCCCGTTTTTTTAAAAGAAGCGTATTGAAGTTAGCTTTCCAAAAACATGTATTAATAGGCCTAATTCTTTCTGTAACTTTCTGGAGAATTATTTGAGTGTCAGCTGTACGAAAGACAAACGCGTTCTCGGTGTTTTCGCGATTCCGGGAGTTTCCGGAAACGAAAATGCGATCCGTTTGAAGTTTCGGAAAGCTAGCACATAGATCTATAACATACTTTAATCCTAAATTTTAATTCAAGCTGAGATGGTACAGTATTGATTATTAGTAGGAGTTACTATTCGGCATATGCATTTTGTGCACCCTTGTATGTAATATAATGTTCTATTTGATTTTAATCCATGTTAACGTATATACATTATGTAACTAAATAGAGAATACAAGTATGAGTAAATGGTTAAATAAATGATGTATGAGGTGTAAGTATCATATTTAATGTAAGCATGTATAAGTATGGCTTGTAATGAATATGTAGGTTCCATAGTATGTAATGTATGGTGCATATAGTGGTGCAAGAGAATAAATGAATGATGAATGAATGCAAGCATGAATGTAATATAATAATAGATGTAATGTATGCAATATATAAGTTAATGAGATGTAATGTTCTATGTTAACACAAATCCTATATTACCTCATATACCCCTTACACTATGTTGACACTATCACACTTGACACATTGTTCACTTACACTTTGACACTCTTTGATATGTATACACTATGTATGCCCATTTAACCCTCACTTGCCCCTTTGCCATGTTCACATACACACACATAGCCTCTTAAATAAGTATTTATGAATATAGTTAACTTAGCTATGTATGTATATTATATATGTTAGCATATTGTGTTGTAATATATATAAGTTTATATAACCATTTGAAATGCCATGATTATAGACCTAATATTGAATACTAATATATGCATGTGTATATATGTGTAGACATATATAGCTTAAAGTAATAGATTACCTAGTGTATATCCAATGTAAATTCTTGCCTATTTGAGTATTGAATAATTGCATGCTATATAGAGTCGGGTATATGTTGGCTTGTATAGCCTTGTATTGATATGTGCTTGCTAGGATAGTCTTGGTTAGGCCTAGTAAGACTTGCTGGGTTAGGACATGACCTAGTTTGACCTAGTTTGACTAGTACAGTTGACCAGAGTTGACCAAGGGTTGACTTTGGCCTAGTTTGACCTAGATTCATGTAGAATGCATTGTAGTGCTTTATATTATCCTTCTGGACATGTTGTGACTTGTGCTGTTCTAATTAGGAGCCAGACACCTCTCATTGGACAGTATCTTTACCGTGGATATTCAGATATCAGGCAAGTACATTCTCTGACCGTTTCATACTTGTATGGATTTATATTCTTGCTCTAGATTACTGTACTTGATACTGTCACGATTTTTATCACGGATTGGTACTATATGGATCTTCTTCTGAGATGTTATCTCCTTGTTTTCACTAAGTACATATTGTGATGTGCGTTTCACTTACATATTGTATTTATTGAATACCCTTATCATTGTACACTCATTGTGCATATTGTACTCTCAGTATCACATTGAGCCATTGTACAAGCTATTGTACAAGTCATTGTACAAGCCATTGTACAAGCCATTGTATAAGGTAACGTAACTGAATTGGATCCTTGTGTATTGATTGGGGAGGGGGAGTAGAAATGGTTATGTGATCAATCGTATTGTATAAGAAATTGTATATGTCCATTGTACACCCACATACAAAGGAGTCCCATTTTATTGTATAACCTAACCCGTTTACATAACCATATTGTGCTCTAAAATCACATATTCCTTACAGTCTTACTTATCATATTTAGATATTTTCTGTTATCAAATCTCTACTGTTTTTCATATATCTTCTTCTTTCAGCGTTTCATGTACTTTACTCTATTGCATGCTTTATATTTCCTAACTCGTTATGAACTGCGTGAGATGTTTTGTGCTCGCTCCTGTCCTGACTGGACCTGTTGATAAATTTTACAGATAGCCTGGAGGTTGCCTGCTAGCCTAGAGGAGACAGTAGAGATTGCATAGATAGCTAGGATTTTTGCTTATAGTTTATTTTCAGTCATCTTGAGTTGTATTTATGGATTACTGTATTTGGGTTTTGAGATGTATTCTGAGTTTGTATCTTAGACACTTAGACTTCTATCTGTTGTATCTCTTTTCGATTTTATGTTTTATCTATCTTCCTTTATGCTCTACCTTAGATGTGATTGAGTTTACATTCTGCTATGTTACCCCCATTCGGGGAGTATAAACTGTTTAGTCTTATACTGTTAGATGCATTGAGACCTAGGACAGCGTTCTACCGCCGACACTGCGGCGTAGGCTGGGCGTTGTTACGTTCTCGTGCCCTAACTCTAGGGTGCGGGTCGTGACACTCGAGGTGCTTCTAGAGGAGTTCCCTTGACTCGTGGTATGTTGTCGCCTTGGTCTTGAGTATCATTATCTAGTTAGCTGATGCTCAAGACTAGTTATCTTACTACTTTTTAGTATTTTTATTCCAGTATTGTACCCTATGGGTTTGTTCCCACCGGACTTATTTCAGTTGTATTATGGATATTCAAACTCTTTCTACTTTTTTTAGCACTGCTACATTGATTCTGTGATTAGATTAGATATTTGCCTGTTGCATGTTTAGTATAGTGTCGACTCAATCCATATTTACAACGTAGTGCACTAAATGAGTCCAGTAAATTGGTAACTCACTCTAGACTATATTAACTGGCCAGGTTATGTTTCGGTCTCATATATAGTTAGGACAGGGGCATGACAGCAGGTTGCTAGCCTTAATGAATGTCTCGCAATACTTCATGCCATATAGGACTTCATAAGGGTATTGCCAACGCCATTCAACCATAAGTAGTAAGCCTCATGGAAGTCCTATAATTACCTCGTGCCACCATAGCACGACCATTGTGACCCCTAGGTCGGATCGGTCCCAGTGCCCCAGGTACCGTCCGGAGAAACTCACTTAGAGTTGTACACAAGTTGTTTATGACCATGCAAATGTATATATGGCTTGATAAGCATAAACTGCATGGTAAAATACTAAAAGTAAAAAAGCCAACATTACACATCTCGTATCATTCAAGCCATATTAGACGACTCATCATTCTCATCATTATCATCATTTTACTTAGGGATCTATCGATCCCAAGCCACATTATTTCACATTTTTTATCATTTCATCACATCGCAACATTTCTCTCTGTAACCCATGTTTCCTGATTTTCAAAAATTTAATTTTTATTTTAAATATTGTGTTTAAAAAATAAATTCTCTTTGAAACTTTATAGATATTCTGTTATTATTTCTGCAATCAAAAACTAGTTTAAAAGTAATGGTTTGAAAGTACTAATTTGTTTTAATAAAAACATTTAATGCTTGAATTTTATTATTGACATTACAAAAGATGTTAGGGCATTGTTTTAGGACTTTCAAAAGTTTCGTTTCGTTAATGGCTTTGAAAATCATAAGTATTTCTGTACGATAAAAAAAATTACCAAATTATTTTTAAAAAAGATTTGGATAATATTTTAATTATTTTGATAGTATGAAATATTATTTTAAATTATTATAAGATCAATTATTGGATTATGATTTGATTAATGTAGTTTTGGAATTTATTTGATTAATTATTTTTGACTAATAAAATATTTTAGTTTTGAAAGAATAGATTTTTAAATCATTAACATGATAATATTAAATAAAAAGGAAAATATTAATAGATTAAATATTTTCTAAACAAGTATCCTAATTTATATTTAAATAATTATTTAAACAAATTATGATTTATTTTAATTTTAATGCTGATAGAATTTCTCCAGCCAATCCTTAGCTTATAACCGAATTTGAATTAAACCATATCTTCATTTAAATAAATCTAGCAATCCTTAGGACTACCAAATATCTTAAGTAACCTAATCCTATTGAAATCATATCTATAATTATTTAAACCATTTCTTATTTGAACTAATCCTAATCCTATCCAAATTAGGTAATCCTAATCATATCCAAATTAATTAAATTTTGATAATATTTAAATTAAGTAATCACTACTAATTATATATATACCTATTGAACATTTATGAAATAAAATCATCGCTCACATATTTTTCTTTCCCAAAAAAAATTCTTTTTCGTCCAAAATAGTCTAAAATTTGTCACAAAATTAGCCTCATTTTTCAGAAGCAATAGCAACTTTAAAGGCCAATAACTCCTAACTCTGGACTCCGTTTCACATCCAGTTATTTTTTGTTTGAACCGTATTGACATTAGCTTAGATAATCTGTAATTTATTTTAGCAAATTCGTAATATATTTTTTCTGTAAATAAGTGTCAGTCATCCGAAATATGAACACGTTTCCCTATTTTTTAGATTCCAGAGATCCTGAAACTCATTTTTGTAATTTGTTTACACAGAGATCTACAACATATTAAATTTCTAGAATTTAATACAATTATTAGATATTCTATTTAAATCATAGAAAATATAGATGTCTAGTGAACTGAATCGACGTGGTATTTCAAAATATTTTGTTGAATGTATGGAATTGAGATTATAATTGAGGTCTAGACAGTGTACTACCGCTGACTCTGTGGCGTAGGCTGGACTTGGCCACATACTCGTATCTCGAAAAGCGGGTGTGGATCAATGACAAGTTTTTTGTGGCCCATACAGGTCCATTTTTGCAAAAATATGCAAACTCGTGGTAGTACCTATATTAGTCGTACTGCTGTGAGCTTGCGACTAGGAAATGCTCATTCACAATTAGGATTGATTTGATTTTAGAAGAATGAATATGACTAAGTATACAATAGGAAAGCTCTTATTCAATTTGATTGCTTGGTAGTTAAGGTTTTTACATAGGATATGTGATTAAGATAGGGATATATGTTGAATTTTGAGGTAAACCCTATTAAATGAATTTGAGGAATTTTTAGGTAATGATAAAATATTGTGTTTTGATAAGATAGTATGATCAAAGGTGGAAAAACTTCTCGATTGACAAATTGGTTCTCCGAGGTTAATCAATTGTTGAATATGAGAATTGTTAAATTTTGGCGCTTTAAAGATTAAATTTTTATCTTGATTGGTGAATATGAATTTCTTGCTAAGATAAGGTTAAATTTTTTAAAGAAAAATGCTTTTTGACTTAATTGGTGATAAATAAATTAGAGATAAGAAATTGGAGATTTATTGAATTAAGAATTTTGAACAGATTATGAAAGAGTGGATTTAAAATTAAAAATATTTAAAAAAATAAATTATATGGAGTATAAATTTTGAGGAGAAACACCAATTTGAATGAAGTATTGAGTATTTGATAAGTTAATATTGACATTTTTGTTCAATCACAAAATTTGAAGATTATGATAAGATTGGACATGAATTTAAAATTTTGAGTATTGAGTTATTAATTTAAATTTAATGATTGAAATTAAGGAATTTTTGAAATATTCTTGAGGTTACAAATTTATAATGTTGACGTGATGATTTAAAATATAATTAGATGGGAGACTCCTCCAAACTGTATCTGTTGATCGTAATTTTCCTAGTTATCTAAAATATGTATGTCTTTATTAATATTCTATTTATCTCTCTCTTCTAGTGCTTGTGCCTACCCTAAAAATCCTCAGAACTTTTTAGGATCCAAGGCCATAACCTAGTTCCCAACATCAAGCCAAGCCGTATATATATTTGTTTCTTCCATTTCCATCCTTCATGATCAATATTTCTTATTAAGAACATTTTTACTATCTTTTCTTTGATCAATATTTTCTTACCATTCCACCAAACCAACAAGCATTTATACCTTAGTCGTCCTTAAATTTTGAGGACAAAATTTTTCTAAGGTTGGTAGATTTGTAACCTATGTTTCCGAATTTTAAAATTTTTATTATTTATATTATTTTAAATATTGTGTTCAAAAAATAAACTCTCTTTGAAATTTTGTGAAAGATATTATTTTATTATTTCTGTATTTCAAAAACTAGTTCAAAATTAATGGTTTGAAAGTACTAATTTGTTTTAATAAAAATATTTATTCTTGAATTTATTATTGACATTATAAACGATGTTTGGTCATTGTTTTTGGACTTTCAAAAGTTTGGTTTAGAAAATGGTTTTGAAGATCATAAGTATTTCTAAATGATAAAAAGATTTGCCAAATTATTTTAAATAAGATTTAGTTTTATGAAACTATATTTTAAATTATTTTAATATTATCAAATATTATTTTAAATTATTATGAGATTCAATTATTGGATTATGATTTGATTAATGTAGTTTTGGAATTTATTTGATTAGTTATCTTTGACTAATAAAATATTTTACTTTTTAAAGAATAGATTTTCAAATCAATTACATGATAATATTAAATAAAAGAGAGATTCGTTAAATATTAATAGATTAAATATTTTCTAAACAAGTATCCTAATTAATATTTAAATAATTATTTAAACAAATCATGATTTATTTTAATTCTAATGTTGATAGAATTCCTCCAGCCAATCCTTAGGTTATAACTACATTTGAATTAAACCATATCTCCATTTAAACAAATCTAGCAATCTTTAGGATTACAAAATATCCTAAGTACATATAATCCATATTTATAATTATTTAAACCATTTTTCATTTGAACTAATCCTAATCCTGTCTAAATTAGGTAATCCAAATCACATCCACATTAATTAAATTCTAATAGTATTTAAATTAAGTAATCGCTACCTATTATATATACCGATTGAGCACTTATGTAATAAAATCATCTCTCACATATTTTTCTTTCCCAAAATTTCTCTTTTTTCTGTCCAAAATAGCCCAAAATTTGTCACAAAGCTGTAGCAAATTTGAAGGGCCATAACTCCTAACTCCGGACTCTGTTTCACTTCAAATTTTTTTGTTTGAACCGTACTGAGGTTAGCTTCAGTAATTTGTAGTTTATTTAGAAAATTTGTAATATATTTTATGTAAAATTATTTAAGTGTCAGCCATCCAAATTATGAAGATGTTTTGTTGTTTTGAGATTCCAAGAGATGCTAGACTCGTTTTTTGCAATCCGTTTAATGATACGAAAAATGAAACAGAGATCTACATATTAAATTTCTAGAATTTATTAAAATTATTTATATTATGTTTAAATCGTAGAACATATAGATGACTAGTGAACCGAATTGGCAACTTTGGACTTTCTCTATATTGGGATTATCTTGGAATCATTGGATGTTATGGATCTCAACATTATTAACTCTTTATTTTGGCACGTTCGTGTCGCGCACGGCAACTCCAACTAATTCAGGCAAGTACATACACCGACTGTTTTTATTTCCTAATAATTTCTCCATTACATGTTATACATATTCATCTCTTGATTTCTGACGTGCTTGTTACATGGGATTAATGTTTGTGGATTCCATACATATATTATGTTT
>JANAVB010034619.1:11216373-11243472 GCA_029216955.1 Iris pallida
CATGTCTGCTCTAGCAAGGAATGGTTCGTCACATACCAGCCAACTTCTGAGAAAGTTATCATGGAGAACCAAGCCCAAGCTGAAGTTCTGGGGGTCAGAACTGTGGAGCTGAAACCCACATCCGGGAACCCTCTGATGCTTCAAGGTGTGAAGCATGTTTTGGTGATTGCAAAGAACTTGATCTCTGGAAGCCTGCTTAGCAATGCAGGTTTGAGGATGGACATCAATGCTGCCCAGATGGTGATGTCCAAGAAGGGAACATACTTCGAAAAAGCTTTTCAAACTGAAGGGATATTCAAAATTCAGCTTGTAAACCAGTCAAATGTAATCAATGCAATCGCTCTTTCTGATTATTCTCTTGAGTTGTGGCATAATAGGCTAGGACATGTTCACTGTAAAAGAATTAACAAAATGTCCAGTCTAGGACTTATCTCCAAATATGGGGGTAAGGTAGAGAAGTGTGAAGTATGTGCTTAGACAAAGATCACAAGGAAACCCTTTCATCGGGTCAATCGAAGTACATATCTTCTGGAGTTGGTGCACTCCGATATCTGTGACTTCAAGCAATTCTCTACAAAAGCCGGGATAAAGTATTTCATAACCTTCATCGATGACTTCTCAAAGTACGCGTTCATCTACTTGCTCAATTCGAAAGACGAAGCGTTCGAAAAGTTCAAGGAGTTCAGGGCCGAGGCTGAACGACAAACTGGACAACAACTCAAGAGGCTAAGAAGTGATCGAGACGAAGAGTATCGGTCTCATGAATTCACATTATTCTGCAAAGAACATAGAATCATAAATGAGACTGCTGCTCCGTATTCTCCTCAATCTAACGGAGTAGCGGAGAGGAAGAACAGAACGTTGACAGAAATGATAAACTCAATGCTGCTAACTGCGGGTCTTCCTAAATGCTACTGGGGAGAAGCTGCATTGACGGCCACTTTTATTCTAAATAGAGTGCCGTATGCAACTTTGGACGTAACTCCTCAAGAACTTTGGTTCAAAGTCAGAGTGGGGGTGTCTGGCCTATATGAAGTTTCCAGATCTGAAGATTCAGAAGCTGGGGACAAGGACTACGAAGACGATCTTCTTGGGGTATGTCGAGAAGAGTGATGCTCGAAGATTTCTTGATATTGAGTCAAATCATATCATCGAATCTCGCGATACTGAATATTTTGAAGACAAGTTTGTAAGGCACAAGAATATTGTTCTAACGGACATTCCGGAGAATGATGAAGGTGCAAAGGTGACTGAGATCTTCAATGAGCCTGTTGTCCAAGATGAAGTTGTTACTAAGGAGACAACAATTGAACCAGAACTCGCTGAGCCATCGTCGAAGCGAACGAGGAGGCCGAAGAACTTCAGAGATGACTTCATCACCTATCATGTGGAAGCAGATCCGCTTACCTATGATGAGGCGATGAAGACCAGAGATGCTGTTTTCTGGAAGGAAGCGATAGACAATAAAATTGAATCAATCACCTCCAATAACACTTGGGTGTTGGTTGATCTACCTGAAGGAGCAAAACCTATCGGATGCAAGTGGATCTTCAAGAAGAAGATGAAAGCCGATGAAACCATTGACAAGTTCAAGGCCAGGCTAGTGGCAAAGGAGTTTTCTCAGAAGCAGGGGATCGACTACTTTGGCACGTATGCTCCAGTAGCCCGGATGACCACCATCAGAATGTTGATTGCTCTCGCAGCGATACATAAGATGGTGATACATCAGATGGATGTGAAAATGGCATTCCTGAATGGCGAGCTGACCGAAGAGATCTACATGCAACAACCAGAAGGGTTTGTTATTAAAGGTCTTGAAGACAAAGTCTGCAAGTTGGTGAAATCTCTGTACAGTTTAAAGTAAGCTCCCAAAATATGGCATGAGAAGTTTGACAAGTCATAAGGTCAAATGGCTACAGGGTCAGTAAAAAAGACAAGTGTGTCTATACGAAGTTTGCTGACGGAAGAGGAGTCATCATTTGTCTATACGTGGACGACCTACTAATCATAGGTACGGATATAAGCTGTGTCACGGAGACAAAGAAGTTCCTCTCGACGAAGTTCAGTATGAAGGACTTGGGGGATGCTGATGTTATCTTGGGACTCAAGATCATCCGGACAGACACTGGACTAGCGCTGTCACAGTCTCATTATGTTGAGAAGATGATCACTCGTTATGGGTATCAGGATCTTCCAGGGATCGATACGCCGTACAAGTGTGATCTAAAACTGAAGCCTAATTCAAGGTAAAGCGTCAGGCAGCTGGAGTATGCACGCGTAATCGGGAGTTTGATGTATGCTACTACTGCTTGGCCTTGTCCTGACATAGCTTTCGCTGTAGGAATGCTGAGTCATTTCACGAGCAACCCAGGCATTGAGCACTGGAAAGCTGTGAAATAGGTTATGAGATATCTCAAGAAGACTCAGACATATGCACTACACTACAGCGGAGATCCGTCGGTAGTGAAAGGCTTCAGTGATGCCAGTTGGTACTCAGAAGTAGAGAACGAGAGGTCCACAGGTGGATACATTTTCACAATGGATGGAGCTGCTACATCGTAGAAATCGAAGAAGCAGACTATGCTCTCGCGGTCATCCATGGAATATGAGTTCTTTGCACTTGATACCGCAGCAGAGGAAGCAGAATGGCTTCGGGAGCTCATGTATGATCTTCCAGTGGTTGGGGCGCAAATATCGGCGATACCGAAATACTGCGACAATCAGGTGACTGCGACGTTGGCATCAAATGACCTCTTCAACGGGAAGAAGAGGACTGTGTGGTTTAAGCACAAGACAGTACACGATCTCATCAATAGGGGTGTTATTGTAGTAATTGATGTTCAGAGTCAGGAGAACCTGGCGAATCCGTTCACCAAGGGCCTCAAGTGCCAGCTGGTCGATGACACAGCTTGTAAAATGGGCTTGAAAAGCATTCTGATATTGTGTTATTACAATTCTACCATAAAATTTTATGCTATTAGTTCAAAGAGAAATCTATTAGGCATCTAGCTTTTGGTTCAAGGGAGGACTATTAACCAGAATAATATCAGGAACGGTGGTACTTGTCCTCTGTGACATGGAGAGGTTACGGACCTATAACTACTGTTGTCTACTGTTGTTTTCTGCAGAAAACGGATCCTGTGGGAAGGTTGGCTTAAATACCTTAATGAGTTCTCAGGCAGAGTGAATGCCTGGAGTGCTTTATATGAAGTACGGTAGCGCAGCACTACAAGGAGTGTAACTCCATGCTATAGTGGGGTGACTCCAGCATGGGGTTCCCAGGTAGGGGTAATGCCTCGGCTTTGCAAGCCAAGTCACAGCGGAGTAGCACCGCAAATAGGTAGGTATCCTAATGCTGTATGATAATCATAATAAAGAGAGGTAGACATCACTACAAAGAGGACGATGTCCTCATGTTACAGTGGCATAACACCACGAAAAGGTACCAGGTAGGGTAAAGCCTCGGCTTCACGAGCCATGTCATAGCGGCGTAATACCGCACGGAAGCGCAAGGCTTCATGCTGGGCAGTTTGGCACTACGAAGAGGCTTGTGACCTCATGCTACAGTTGTATAACACTACGATGAGGTACCCAGGTGGGATAAAGCCTCGGCTTTAAGCCATGCCATAGCGACGTAGCACCGCAAAGAAGCGCAATGCTTCATGCCATGACTCTTTATAAAGAACTCATCTATAGTGTATGGACAGAGATATCAGGCCGTCTCTTGAGGGTAAACTTGTAGACGCCCAAAAATTATATACTGAAATCAGGCTAGCACAAGGCCTTTAATGTGCAGCTAGAAGCACAGTTGATGTCATTATGAGAGTAGGAAGAATTACAGTTATGGTACAGAATTCAAGGCTTAATCCATTCTTGTATCATGCTATTATTTAACCTAAGCGGGAAGATTCAAGTCGTAGCGACATCTCTCCTAATGCATGATGGACAGTCACTGTGGGGAACGCTCAACCCATATATTGAGATATGTGGAGGATTGTTGGTGTTTTTGCCTTTGGACTAGGAAATATAGTCCCACATTGGCTACACCAAATGGTGAGTATCTCAATATAATGCATTGCTTGTGTTGAGGTGTGCACATGAGGTGTAGTGGGGCACAAGTGTGTGCCATGTGGGAGTATTTTCCTAGAAGGAAAAAGGATTAATTCCAACAAGGATGCAAGTTAATTTTTGTTGTGCGGACTCGGACTCGGACACGGACTCCAGGATGTCTCGTGCATGCACGGGAGTGTTCGGGGGGTAGGCGTGGACTGACACACTTCTATGCTGATTGTGGGATGATCTAAAATATTAAACTCTATTTCTGAGTATTAGTATTTTAGTCCCACATCGGATAGAAAAAGAGGTGAAGTCTCACTCCACTCTATAAATAGAGCCCGTTGGCCTCCTTTGGAAGATGCACCAAGAAGAGAGTTAAGGGAGTCTGTAAAGTCCATGAAGCCCGTTCAAGTCTCAAATATTGACTTACGAGCGTTCCAGAAGTTCTTCGTGAACTTGCTGGTTCCTGGAAGCAGATCGTGTTGGGACGAATCTTGCTTTGAGCAACGGTGATCTTAATCACCCCAGCAAGAACCTTTCTTCTTTCTTCTTTCTTCTCCTTCATCTGGGTTGTAACTCAGTTCTGTCCATCTGTAACTGCGATTACAAAAAAGAAAGTAAGATTTATTTTCTGAACTCAGTTCTGTTCGTCAGCAACTGCGATTGCGAGGAAGAACGTGATATTTACTTTCTGATTATTATTGCTTTTGTAATCAGATTCATATTATAGTGTTCCTCTTGGATCTCGAGAATAATCAGAAGATGAACGTTTGTTGAACCTCTGATCTCGACATCGAGTCTACCATCTTTGATCAAGCCCCGGGACTAACAACTTTATTTTTACGTTCTTATATATGTGATATATTTCTATGACCTTGCTACTAATATTTTTTAAAAGCTTATATTCTGCTGCCTACTTTATTTACCCCCTCTAGAGTATATCGCTTTACATTTCGATCCTACAATTGGTATCAGAGCGGGGTTCTACAGGTAAAAAGAGGTAACATTGTTATTATTCTTTTTAATATAACTATTATTATATAGATCACTATATCATATATGGCAACTGTAAAATTCACAAGTGATGGCCAAGCCACAAACAGACCCCCACCGTTTGATGGTACCAACTACACTTACTGGAAAACACATATGAGTTTCTTTTGAAAATCTCTATATTTTGACCTATGGTCCATTGTAGTTGATGGCCATAAAAAGCCTACCCGTGTTCTTATTGATGGAAATTTGGTTGAAAAAGTACATGACAAGTATACTGACTCTGAAAAAAAGAAGCCAGTCTTGATGCACATGCTATTAATGCTGTATTTTGTGCTTTAGATGGGACTGAATTCAACAGGGTGCCTACATGCATAACATCCAATGAAGTATGAAAACTTCTTAAAGTTACTCATGAAGATACGACGCAAGTCAAGGAGTCGAAAATCAGTAGACTTATTCAAGAATATGAGACTTTCAAGATGAAGCCAAACGAATCCGTTACACAAATGTTCAAAAGATTTTTGGATATTGTAAATCCTTTGTCCTCCCTAGGCAAGGAATACAATAATCATGAGAAGATTTGCAAGCTGCTGCGAGCCCTAACAAAGAACTGGATTCTGAAGGCTACAACAATCATTAAAGGAAACGAACTCACTACCATGTCTCTTGAAACGCTCATAGGAAAGATACTCACTCATGAGCTAGAACTTCAAGACTTTGAAGACACTGCACCAAAAGAATATTAATCGCCCTCAAAGCTCAATACCGAAGGACTGTCAAAGAATATTCTGGTGACAATGATTCCGACACTGAGGATCAAGCTCTCCTAGTGAAGAAGTTCAAGAAGCTCATGAGGTTCAAACGAAGAACGATGGAACACAATAGTAATAGCAATAATGAAGAAAATCCAATATGCTACGGTTGCAAGAAGAAAGGATACATCAAGAAGGACTGTCCGACAGAATCATTATCAACTAGGAAAAGCAATACATGCTTTTAGGACATGAACTTTCACTTGTAATAATAATAAAGGTATCTACAATCCTAAAATATTTTTAAGTGGTTTTGATAATTTAATGTACAATTAAAATAAGGATTATTCCTAAAACAAGCTAGACGCTTTTTGATCCCTCCTTTTGTCAAATTTCAAATTGGCAGACTCATGGAATATAATTTCGCTACACTTTTCTAGTATTGCTTTGCTTAGCAATTGAAATGTATAATTATAGAACATGTCTTGCACTTATTGAATTGCTATATCAAGAGAAAGATGAGAAGTACCTTAACATCATATGGTAATATAGTGCCTTTTTCTTCAAAGTTCCTATTCTGAACCTTCTTTCATCTACTGAATTCTCAAAATTTGATTTACGGTCTTTACGCTCATCATTTATGGAGAAACTATCTACACCTGTAATATGTCATATAAATCAGTAGTAGCTTCATAAACTAATAAAGTTCACAATTTAGTACCAAAAGTCTAAACAAAGAAGATATTTGATGTGCATACACTCAAACAATAATGTAATATAGTCTGATGCACAAAACACAATAGAATCCACAATTCTTCCTACATCAATTGATGGATGTAGGATTTTACGTAAAGGCAACATACACCCTTAATTCTCTACTACAAAAGTTATAGAACACAAGATTTCTAAAACAAATTACACTTAACTTTCCTATCACATCAAAATAATTGGCTTTTGTAAAACAATAAAATCGAATAGCTATTTGAAATATGCAGATTATGTGGAAGAACAATAAAATTAACTGACTTTTGTAAAACAATATTTTATGTGTTTCTTCTGCTAAAGGATAAATATCTTAGTAGTTAAAAGTGTCCCTTGGTAATGACAATGTCCCAACTCCAAAGCTTAGAGGTAAAGTGTGGAGATAGCCTTATTTCTAAAGAAAACACTTCTTTTGCACATCTTTTAGCAAGTAACTTAGTCATGCCAAGCTATTATTTGTGGATTACGTTATTCCAGTAACTTAGTCATGCCAAGCTTCCATTGTGGGGTAAGATCGACAATTTAATCCTTGATTACCATTATCTACCATCATTAAAGAGTCGGCTCTGTAGGATCGATGACACCTTTAGAGGGGGGTGAATAGAGTGCAGCGAAAAAATTCTCCAATTAAAAATTAAGCAAGTGAGGAAAATATATATAAACACTTAAAAATAGTGAAGAAAACAGTAAGTAAAATAAGGCAAGAAAGCAATATGCAGACACCGAGGTTTATACTATTTTCTCTCTGAGAGGACTAGTCCAGTTCGTGAGAACTCTTGCTTGCTATAATCTACTATTTTGATTAGAGGTTACACCGCGTGCTTTACTTCGAAGAACACGCCAACTTCAACACCGTCGTATTTTTATCCGAAGCCCATGATCAAACTTCAATACCTTTCTGAAGAAAGCTGTACTTGTACAACTCGAATACTCCTAATCGAAAACCACCGGCACTTAGAAGAACACGAGTTGTCTTGGAAATAGGAAGATTAAAGCTCTTAAGTAGATAGGAAGGCTTTAGAATAGATAGAGAAGATGAAGAATGAATAAGTGAATAGAAATATGAAATTCTTCTCTATTTATAGGTTTTTCTAGGACAGAGTTCGGGCAGAACTCGGTAGGATTAACGTTCATAATTTTGAATATTGTAGACCCAAAAGAATAGGTATTTGCTGCTGACCATGAGAGATTTGAGTAGGCCGAGTTCGGGCTGAACTATGGCCGAGTTCGGTTAGGGTGAACTTATGTCATTCTGGTTTTGTGGAGTTTTTTTGGATATAACAAAGAAGTTAGGTCATTCATATTTTGTTGAGGGTCAGAAAAAATGATTTTGTGAGGAAAGTCTTCCAAGTAGCCAGTGATCACGACGCACAATTTTTTTAAACTCAATAAAAAAGAAAATACATAATAAATTAGAAAAATCTATTTTGATGATATCTGCGATCTTCATGCTTTTCATATCAAGATCGGAGTTTTAAGTCAATTATCGAAATCAGTTCGACCATGGTTGTATGGGCCAACAATCTCCCCCATTTTGATAATTTGACAAAACTACGATTGATACTTAGAAGTTGTTCAGCTAGATTCGGAAGAAGACTTGATGTTGTACAGAAGTATCTTTCTTTCGATAATTGGTACAATGTACTTTCTCCTCCGTAAAGTATGGCCAAGTCCTGTTACTCCTCCGTAACAAAACAAGTAGGTTGAACATCTCTAAAGTCTAGAAACAGAAAATCCAACAAAAACTTTAGAGCGAATCTTGTTAGTGTAGCATAATCAACAAGAATTAGTATCACATGTTCTCCCCCATTTTGTCACATAAGCAAAATGACATAATGATAAGAATAGTACTCAACACAATAGAAATGCATAAACTTAGATTATACACATTATAATTCATAATACTGAAATAGGAAACTGATATATAAATTGAAATAGGAGAAAGTTCATACAAGCCAGCTAAATAAACTCAAACTGATAATGCTTAAAAGAAGCATTTATCACTAGTACATAGCAGAAAGAAAAACTAAAAAGACTAAAGCATTAATAGTGAAGCTTTATCACTAGGAAACATCCTCAATCGTCATCCTCATCATCATCATTAGCACCCGCCGCCCTAGAAGGACTGGTCTCAGCAGGTCGGTTGGGATCATAATGGGCAACAGTAGGGTCAAAGTATCGCTGAGCCTCTAGATCATCAATGCGATACCCAAGCACGGAGGGATCACAAACCACAGGAATAGGACCACCATGGTTGTGAGCAAAGCTATAAGAAATATCCCTCACGGTGTTGGATATGTCCTGAAGCTGAAGAGTGGTACGGAAGTCCATGGCCCGAAAATGATCCAACATCAAGGCCTAAAGGGACTCAAGGGTAACACCACTAGGAGGATAGAAAGGATATGAGCTGTCTGCTGATGGGTCAACTGGAGCAGGAGGAGCCTGAACTACAGGAATATAAGTGGCTCAGCGATGCTCATAAAGATGGGTAGATAGAGCATCCTGCGGACAGTCATCTAAAGTAACCTCACAGTATTGAAAGTTGTAAGGCAAATATATCGCATAGAGAAGACGTCGCAGTTTCTTGTGACACTTTTCCATAGCAGCGATGATAGTCTTAGGAAGACTAAAAGAAACTTGGAAGTGAAGATGATAAATAGCAGAAAGTTTCGAGTATGAAATTTCATCAGTGGAGGTACTTTTTAGAATAATAGCAGAAAATATCATCCGATGCAAATCATAGAAATAGTTGTTCAAATACTTGGGGTGTAGAGTGCCATTGTGACGTGAGTTTGGTGCACATAAAGAGTCACAAAAAGAATCAAAAGTCATATGTGCTAGAAATTGTACTAAGGTGATTTCTTCTAATGCTTCCCCAACAATGGGAATGCGAAGCATAATTGTCAGATCATCGACATCGAACTCAATGTCAACTCTACCAACTTTTGATTTAACCATGCCTTTTGTGACCGATAAGTTACAATCAAACATTCAGATAGCATTTGAATAGATCGGAAAGCTAGGTTGAACTAAATCGAGTAAGTCAAAGTGTTCAAAGACATTAGTGTGATCGAAAAACAAGTTAAAGTTAATGGGATTTCTCGCACAAATCTTTCTTTGATGAAAATTACTAAACCATTCATTGGATGCATCTTATGACACAAAAATAAAATCATCAAAGTAGTTTACGTCCGGCATTACGGGACTAAACAAAGAGAATAAAGCTTCCTCTTGAGCAGTAGAGGATGAAGCTTCACAACTTTCCACTTCTTTTTGGAAGAATGAGGAATTTTAGGAGCCATTAGAATTGAAAAAGATGGAAAGAGTTGAGTTATACCAAGATTGAAGGCAAGCAGTGGAAGAGAACCTCAAGAGCTCCGAATCCAAAATCTTAGGGCTTGAGAAGCTTGGAGGATAAAGAAATATGAGGCTAGGGTTAGGGTTTTTGGTGGTATTCTCGGTTGTGTTGGTGGAGAAGATAATAATTTGAAGGGTTTATAAAGAGAAGAACCTGACTGTCCAGCTTCTATTCTAATTCACACAGACCGAGTTCGGTCCGAGTTCGGCCATAACTCTGACCAAGTTCGGTCCATGGGTAGTCAGGACACAATTGGAAAGAATGTGATATGAGTTTAACATAAATGCAAAGACTAATTAGAAATAGTTTTATTGAGGAAAAATAATTAATATTAATCAACTAAAATACATAACCCGTATAGAATATTTCGGGTTAGCTGTAGGGACTGGATCCCCACTAGCGGTAGTCCGAAGACACTTGGCACCGTGTCACTTAGAGACTTTTACATATTTTTGTTAGACGAGCCCTTTCGGCTTATAACCAAAATATTTTCTACGTATTTATGATTTTCAATAAAATAATATTTAATTATATTACTTCAACATCCAAAATTCCTAATTCTCTTCGTATGAAGTTAAAACGATCTTCGGCCAGGGCTTAGTGAAGATGTCAGCTAATTGATGCTAAGTGTAACAAATTCTAAACTAATATCTCCCTACAATATATGGTCTCTAAGTAAGTGATGTCTAACTTTTATGTATTTAGTGTGAGAATGACATACATGATTCTTCGTGAGATTTATTGAGCTAGTGTTATCACAGTAAATATGGATATGGTCAAATGACAACTGAGTTTGTTTTATCTACAAAATCTGAGCACAACAACGTCCTACGGCTATATATTCAGCGTCGGTTATTGATAATGCAACATAATTTTGTTTCTTAGAAAACCAGAAGACTAATTACTTTCCTAGAAAATGACATGTGCTACTGGTACTTTATGATCAACCTTGCATCCAGCAAAATCTGCATTTGAGTAACCCATCAGGTCAAATAAATCAGTTTTTGGATACCAAAAACCAGTCGTCAAAGTACCTTTAAGGTATCCGAAGATACGCTTAACGGTGCTTACATGTGATTCTTTAGGATAAGCCTGATATCTAGCACATAAGCATACTGAAAACATAATGTCTAGTCGACTAGCAGCTAGGTATAGTAAACTACCAATCATACCTCTGCACTTACGCACTTCAGTTGGTGTTCCACTCTCATCTATATCAAGCTTTGTAGATGTTGTCATAGGAGTACCGATCGGTTTGACGTACCGGATCCATATCAAATTTCTTTAGCAGATTATTTATATACTTTGCTTGATTGATGAATATCTCTTGTGAACTTTGCTTGATTTGTAGCCCAAAGAAGAACATCATGCTCATTTCTAATTCACTCTGCATACACTTAGCAAAATCGTTACATAGCGTCTCATTTGTTGATCCAAAAATTATGTCATCTGCATATATCTGTACTAATATAATATTATTATCTAAAGATTTTATAAAAATAGTAGAGTCAACCTTCTATTTTAAAAACTGTGTTCAAGCAAAAAAGAACTAAGGTGCTCATACCATGCACGAGGTGCTTGTTTGAGACCGTAGAGAGCCTTGCAAAGCTTGAATACGTGATTAGGATTTTTGAAATTTTCAAAGCCAGGAGGTGGTTTTATAAAAACTTTTTTTTATAAAACCATTTAGAAAAGCACTTTTGACATCCATTTAAAAAAGTTTGAAACCATGAAAAGTTGCAAAAGCACAAAGAATATGAACGGACTCTAGTCTAACAACCGGAGCATACGTCTCATCATAGTCAATACCTTCATCTTGATTATAGCCTTGAGCTACTAAACGTGCTTTGTTGTGTTTGACTGAACCATTCTCATCTAACTTCTTCAAAAAAGCAGTAAATGTGAATATCTTGATTATTTGAAACTAAAATTCTAGTAGAACTAATTCAGAGAATCATCGTGAAATGTACACAGATCTTTTTAGCTCCATATTTGATGTGGTAAAGTGCCAAACCATTTTAGCAGGTAATTGGTGTTCTTCATTTGGATTGATACATCATTGTTGTTCTCAATTTGCAGTCTCTCTTGTAATTTGATTATCTGGAAAATTATTCGGACAAACAATGATATGAAGACTACCTTGTTTTTTGTTTAAACATGGTTGTGCCACTTGTTGGACTATATAGCTTTCCTTGAGCAATATCCATATGCCTTTATTACATACCTAAGACACCTTCTAACATGCATTTAGGAAACTTAAGTACATCACTATAGGGTTCTTATATACCAAGCTGGACTAAAAGGGATGGATAATGAGTCTCCTTTATACCAAACATTTGAGGTTTGCTATGACTATTTTTCTTGGTCTTAAATTGTTGTTGCACATATGTTTCTTTGTTTAAGTTCTGGTGTCCTGTAAACCCTCAAACATCAATTTTTGAGTATTACTACAACAAAAAAGACTTTTTACGGCTTTAACTTTAGGGCATACATAAAATGTATGCCGTAAATAGTTAATTTACAGCATACATTTTAGTGAATGCCGTAAAATATTAAGAATATGACTAATAGATCTATTTATGGCGTTCAATAGAATGCCTTAAATGACTATACCAATAATATGACGTACAGTAAATGCCGTAAAATTTCTCGACCCAAAAAATTTGCGGTTAACGCGCCTCTATTTTTTGTTTCCCGCGGATGTCTTCCTAAAACCCATCCCCAAAAGAGTTGTTCTCCCGCTGCTCTCTTTTCTCCTGCTGCTCTCTCTCTTTCTCCCGCTGCTCTCTCTCTCTCTCTTTCTTCCGCTGCTCTCTCTCTCTCTCTCTTTCTTCCGCTGCTCTCTCTCTCGTTCCCACATCTCTCACAGGTTTCGTTCTCACGTCTCTCACAGGTACTCTCTCTTTCTCTCTCTCTCTCTCGGTTCTCTTTTTCTCTCTCTGATTTCTCTTCCTCCTTGCTACATCTTTCATATTTTTCTTCCTTCTTCTTTATTTTCTACAATTCCCCCTTTATATTTCGGGTTTAGGGTTTTGTATGTACCAATTTCCCCCTTTTAATTAGAGTGATCTAATTTTAGGGTTTTTTATGTATCAATTTCAGGAACTACGTCTGCTACTCGACGTCTGGGTAAGAATTTATTTTTCCCCCATTTTTCCATAAGAAAATTTATTTTATTTTGAGGTATATGTTTTTGGATTAATTGATTTTCGTTGATTAGTTTTAGTTTCAATCTCTGTATAAAGTTGATATTATTTTGAGGTATAAAGTTGTTATTTTTCAATAAAGACTTAGTTGCTGTTTGGTAAGAAACAAAACCCAAAATTTGTGTTAAAAGAACACATAAGACCAGAAAATATGAATAATAAAAATGTTTGGTTACTATTTGGTAAGGAACATATCCAAGTCATTTTTCAATAATGTATTTTGTGATCAATCTGGAGGATGAAAAGTGGGACATCAATTTTTTTGTCTTAGTTATTGTTTGGTAAGAAACAATACCATATATAGCAGGAATGGCCTATCAAATTGGCAGTAGTAAAGTGTGAATCACCCGTTTTGGTGAAACTTATTTTGTTGTATTGGTGTCAAAATTTCACAATAATCGTCTTCTTTTTTTGTAATGGTCTTTTTTTAGAACGACTTTCTGAATTTATAAGTTTTTTTTAAATATTTCTTATGCCTTTTGGTATAAGAGTTTCTTATTCATACTGTAATCTCTAGGATATTCCTGTTGTATTTTATCACAAAGGCCTTTCCTAAAGAAGAGTTTTTTGTTTGTTTGAAAGCCTTTAGAGAAACTTGACAATATCGTTATGGTGGAGGCTACTCGTTGGTTGTATGAGCTTATATTTCATAACCAATAATTTAGCATTTCATATCCGCCAACTAGTCTTATAGATTACAGCAAGCCAATTCTTGTCAAGACATCTTGTTTGGTCAGAGTTTACTATCACTTAAGAGGGTTGATGTCATGTTGGCACTCAGATGTAGAGTTTAGTCGACAAGACCTACTCAATAGTTGTGTTCCATAATTGATCCCATTTTTATTGGAGAAAAGTTCCAATGATGATGTTCTTTATCTTAGCGTAACCATTGCTTAATCCTTTCAGAGAATTCTAATTGTTGTATAGTTGATAATGTAGTTTTATTGTATAATCAATATTGTAATTTGTTTTGTCCAGGTTTCTGCATCTTTTTCTTCAAATTCCTCATGTAATGTAGAGCTTTTTGGAAAAAATAAAAAGAAATAGTGTTATAGCAAGCTTCATCATCAATGTGGATTGCAACATCTATATAGTTGCATTACGTTTTTATCTTGTGGGCATAACTATGTCGATGTGTCCTCTTTCAAAAGGATATTGCAGATCACTGTAATCAATGGTGATAGACTCGGTGTGCTTTACATTTATTTAACATTTTGAAATGATGTTCATCTTTGGCTAAATACTTCATTTTGAATCATGTTATACCAACTGAAATCTTGTAAGTTTTAGAAGTTGGAAGCCATGATAAGTGTTGCTTTCATTTCCCATCATGCACTATGGCACCGAGAGAGATCCAATGTTATCGAGATTCGAGCATTGGGAAAGTTGAAATCATAGGTATAGGCTACAAAATTGATCAGAGCCAAAATGTAATTACGAATAGCTGATATCCCATAAATGGCTCTGTTCTAGAGTGCATTCAACAGTTATCCCTGCATGAAACTTATTTTGTTGTGTTGGTGTCAGTTTGTTGACAGGTCAGTTACCCACCATTTTGGTAGGTCAACAGTGATTCAATTATGCTTGGTATCTCATTGTGTATGTACACCTTGAATAGCTGCCTAGTGAAGCCTTTAGGATTCCTCAAGGGCAAAGTACTGTGCTGAGAAGCTTATATGTGAACATCACATATTTATACTTTGTAAACACTACCTTTTCCTAGTTCCTGGCTTTGGCCTTACCATGTCTGTGTCGTGTCCTATTCATAGGCGTGTAACATGACTTGGAGCTGTGCCATTGTCTGGACACTAGCTAATAATTTTCTTACGTAGGTAGGTTGTTCAGATCCACACGTAACACATTTAGCGGCTTGTTTATTTTCGTAATAAATTGGACAATAAGGGTCCTAACTGATTCAGAAAAGTAAGTTTAATTAAGGGTTAGGACCCTTATAGGCCACATATGGTTAATTGGTGTATGGTCTGAGCTTGGCATATTATGTGAGTAATAGCTCGAGTTTGTTATTTTCCTAATGATCCGTCCTGCATACCCATAGGAAACACTTGTTACTCTGATAAACATATCATGTATATCTTTCTTGTCCTGCATCCTCAAAGGGGTATACAAGTATATGTTCATGCCAAATCCTTTTTGGTTCAGACTAGGTATCCAGTAGTAGGCTCAGACCCTTAGCTTAATGACCTGCCCTTACATCAGATTTGGATGTATCAACCCAAACCTACACTATTGGCTCACTACATTTCTTGATTTGTTAGTTGGTCATGTCCATATTGTACTGAGCAATCTGTTCTGAACATGGCCCAGTCACCTTATTCATATCTTGACCATTACAAATGCCAATAATTCATATCACTTTGTCCTCAGTATTTGTGTTTGTCCTCTGTTGGTTAATTGTAGGGTTGTGTGAGTATAGAGAGGAAAAGAGGGATTGCCACTCTAGTTCAGACCCCCTTCATTGATTCTTCATTCGATGCCCAATGAGCCATTAGTAGTTGAAGGTAGCTCAAGTCTTCTTAGGATTTAGTTACTAGTCTATATCTTCAATATCATTTGAAGTTGAACAGAGTTTAGGTTTATTAGAATATTTTAAGTCTTAATATGGTGCTGGTTGTATGAATGTATAAAAGATCCCAAACTTGCTTATTTATTGGGTATTGAAGATTGACTACAGTGTTCTTAAAAAGGACCAATCTACAATTAAGTGGCCGAGTAATCTACTGTCCTATTAGACTGATATGATTTAATGGCGATTTGATTAATTAAGATGTTCATTGGAATCAATTCTATTAAGGCATTTATTTGGTTCTTCTTTTGCTCGTCATCATAGTAATATAATTTTTTTATGTACTTCAACTTCATGGATGTCTTTAACAGGTTATAATTCGTACAAGTGGGTTCATTAACAATGGACAAAGATTGGATACACCTTAAAAGGTTACTATTTATTTCTTAAAACCAAAAACATTAATATGTAAGAATACTTGTTGCTTTTTATTAATATAAGATTATGTGTGGGCCTGGGGTTTGTCTTTATTTGTAGAGATTCACAAGCATATCAAAATGGAGCACGCATGTTTGCTGACACAATTCAAGCTAGTAAGGGAAATCCAGAAAAAATTCAATGTCCTTGTTGTCGATGTTTAAGTCATCGATTTCATCATTTTGATACGGTTTATGAACACTTAGTCATATTTGGGATGGATCCTTTATATGATAAATGGGTCTTTCATGGAGAAAGTTCTTCTGCAACTAGAGATGAAGCTTTAGAAATACCCGAAGCATATAAAATGTTTAGAGATGCAAATTTTGAAGAGAATTATTTTGATGACAATGATAATAATATGGAACCTGAATATGAAAGAAGAGATGCAAATTTTGCAAATCTTGTGGAGGATGCTGAACTTCCTTTATATGATGGATCTACTTACACAAAGATGGCTGCAGTTGTTGCCCTATACAAGTATAAAGCTAGACATAGTCTTACAGACAACGGTTTTAATGAACTTCTTGAGATGCTTGGCAAACTTCTACCACCAGACAACAAACTTCCTGATTCTTTATATTCAGTGAAGAAGCTACTTAAAATTTTGATCTAGGCTATGAGAAGATACATGCTTGTGTTAATGATTGTTGTTTATTTAGAAAGAAAATTGAACTTATGGAGACATGTCCAAAATGTGGGGCTTCACGGTGGAAAGTTGATGTGCGCACCAAAAAGATTCAAAATAGAGTTCCTGCAAAGGTGTTGAGGTACTTTCCTATAATACCAAGATTTAGGAGAATGTTTAAATCACCTGAAAAGGCGAAACAACTGAGATGGAATGACACTCACAAAAGTCAGTATGGAAAGATGCGTCACCCTGTTGATTCAATGGCATGGAATATGATCGACAGTAAGTGGCTTGATTTTGCATCAGATCCTCGTAGTCTTAGACTTGGCCTTGCATCGGATGGATTTAATCCTTTCGGTGATCTTTGTACTCAATATAGCTGTTGGCCTGTGATTTTGGTTGCTTATAATCTGCCCCCTTCCTTATGCATGTCAAAGGAAAACTTGATGTTGACGTTATTAATCCCCGGACCCAAGCAACCAGGAAATGACATAGATGTATATAGAAGGGGGCACTTATAGAAGATTTGAAAGAGTTATGGAGCAATGGAGTGAATGTTTTTGATTCATTCAGTCAATCCATATTTAATTTGAAGGCTATTCTAATGTGGACAATAAATGACTTTCCGGCCTATGGAAATTTATCTGGATATTCCACAAAGGGTAGAGAAGCTTGTCCAATATATGGAATTGAGACATCTTCAAGATGGTTGGCTAATTGTCAGAAGCATGTATATATGAACCATAGACGATTTCTTGCGCACAATCTTCCATTTCGATTAAAAAAGTCTTGGTTTGATGGAAATGAAGAACATAGAAGGAAGCCTAGAGCACTACCAGGTTCAAAAGTTTTCGATGTGGTAAAAAACCATGTCAATAATTGGGGAAAACCAAAAAAAAAAAGAAGAAAAGGAAGAAGAAGCAACAACAGCCAAGCATTGATTCAATATGGCCTTGGAAGAAGAAATTAATTTTCTTTGAGTTACCTTATTGGAAGGTACTAGCATTACCCCTCTCTTTATATATCTCTCTTTCTCTGAAAAATTAAATTATTGTCAATTTATGAATTTTTTATATGACGTTTCAGGGTTTGTTATTGCGACACAATTTGGACATGATGCACATTGAGAAAAACATTTATGAGAGCATTATTGGCACACTCTTGGGTATAAAGGGCAAAACAAAGGATGGACTAAATTCTCGTAAAGATATGGCAGAAATGGGCATAAGAAAAGAACTACATGCTGAAAAAATAGGGAATGAATTTCGATGGGTAGCAGGCTCTTTTAATTTATCAAAGTCGGAGAAACAATTATTTTGCGCAAGACTTGCAAATTTACGATTGCCTGATGGTTATGGCTCCAACATTTCAAATCATGTGTCATTGCAAGATTCTAAGATTTTAAATCTCAAGTCTCATGATTGTCACATTCTACTCCAACAAGTCTTGTCTGTAGCATTAAGAGGACTTCTACCAAAGGGTACGAGAACTGCAATATTTCGACTTTGTTCATTTTTTAATGAATTATGTCAAAGAGTGATCGATAAAAACAGATTGGAACAACTCGAAATTGAAGTTGCTGAAACTTTGTGCTTATTAGAAAGATTTTTCCCTCCATCATTTTTTGATGTTATGGTCCATCTCACAATTCATCTTGCACGAGAAGCTCGAATTGGCGGGGGGGGGGGGGGGGGTAACATTTCGTTGGATGTACCCTATTGAGAGGTAATAATCTATATTTTAAATTAATAATGAACTTATAAATTATTCTATACTCTTCTAAGTTTAGCTCTTAATTAGATCTATGAAGGTACTAAAAGGATATGTTAGAAACCCTTCACGGCCTGAAGGATGTATAGCAGAAAGATATCTTGCGGAAGAGTGTTCAAGTTTTTGTAGTGGGTATATAAAGCAAGCTGCTGAAATTGGAGCTCAATATGGACGCAATGATGATTTTGAGAATGAAACTACCGGAGAAGGGAGGCCAATTTCTAAGGGGAAAACAAGGAGTATGTCTTCTGACATGTTAGAGATAGCTCATCGTACTGTTTTGTTCAATAGTTCTGAAGTCGAACCGTACATTAAGTAAGTATGCTACCAAATTATAACTTATTTTTACTTAAAATTTTCATTTTAAGTTAATCATGTATACTTTGATATCAGGATGCATTTAGAGGAACTTAAGCATTTAGATAGGCATCTTTTGAAGAATGAAAGTCTGCTACAAAAGAGACATACAGAGGCTTTCATAGGATGGCTATCAAATAAAGTCAAAACAGGCCAAGTTGGCACTATGTCGAGCACATTAAGATGGCTAGCATGTGGACCTAAAAAGAATGTAATGTCATTCTCAGGTTATGTCATCAATGGTCATCGATTTCATACAAAAGATGCCAAAAAAAGCACACAAAACAGTGGTGTTTCAATTGAAGCAGAAACAATTTGTCGATCTAGTGCAAGAGACACATCTCAAGTCATTGGCAGAGTAACTTATTATGGGGTTATTAGAGACATAATTTTGCTTGACTACTAAAATATTCAGGTTCCTTTATTTCAATGTGATTGGGCAAACATAGAAAATGGTGTCAAAGTTGAAGAGGGATTTACATTGGTTAATCTTCACCAAGAACAAAGTCAATTTGAAAGAGATCCATTTATCTTAGCTTCACAAGCAAAGCAAGTGTTTTATTCAAGAGATAGTGATGCATCACATTGGTATGTTGTTTTAAGAGCACCACCACGAGGTTTTTACGAGTTAGAAAGTTTTGAAGAGAATGCGTACATGCCATGTGCACCATTAGATGCACTACAACTGGATCTGAATCTTGATGGTGAAGGTTATGTAAGACTTGATTGCGAGAAGGTGACTTCAGATGAGGTACATAATTAGTTTTTCTATACAAATCATAATTATTTGCAAATTTGTATACATATATTCTATTTTCTCTCATACCTTATTAATTAATTTAAATGTTTTACTAAACAGATTGAAGATTAATCTCATATCCACTTATGGTGTCGACAAAGCAACTGGGATTTGATTGGCACTTCATATTCATCTTCACTAATGTCATGCAAAAGCCTATGATTTGCATGTTCTGTGAAAGAGAACATATATGTCATTTGGAAGAGTGTCACATGTGGAACTTGCTTAATCTTTCACTAAATGATTTTGTTTTTATATGATCGATTAGTCTAACTATTTTGTTGTGCTATGGTCAATTATTTGGAAGAGTGTCACATGTGGAACTTGCTTCATCTTTCTTTTCGGCTTGCTTTTGTTTGGAATCACTATTTTTGAGTTTGTTTGCAATCACTATCTTATCTTTACAATCATAAGTACTGCATATCTTTGCAATCACTATTTCTGACACATCATGGCCATCCTATTGCCTGGCTTCGTCTGGCAACACTATTGCGGCTTAACTTGTTGCTAACCTTTACATCAGCAAGACATGTTCTCACACAGGTAGCGCATTCCTGCTAATCTGTTGTTGCACTTTCTTGAACATCACACACAATCATGTTAATTGCATGTCATTATGCTACGCTTCATTAATGCTAATTTGAATTCCTCGAAATTTATACCAACATAGGGACTTATAAATAGGTCATGTTCTTAACAGACCCTCACACCCATATTCTGAACCAATAGGTTCAAACTAAGGATTGTACTAAAGGTAAATGGGCTGATCATTAAGCAAGGTAATATCTGAAATACAGGACTGTACAGAACCTATTGGGGTCTGCCATATTGTAATATCTGAAATACATATCAGTTTTACCTGTCTCATAAACTGAGACCATATCACATAGGGATTGAACCAATAGTAGCATCTTGGGCCATCACCCCCTTATCCATTAACTGATATTAGATGAAGTAAAAGAATAGATGGGACTGAATGTTAATATTAGGACAGATCCTATAGCTGAGTAGGATAATTGTACAGAACATGACTAAAACTGAGTAATCCATACTCGAGCCCCTACCTCATTTCCTTACTGAACACAAGTCCCCAAAGGACTGACATTCAAAGTTCACAAAGGGACTGAACTTTTCATAGGATTTCTGATTACATGATTTCTGATTCATCCAATATTGCATATTTCCATATTCATGTTGTTCTGATACAAACTGCCATTGATACTCTGTGCATATACACACACATCTGATGCATATACATACGTTATGAATATTTTAGGTACTGCAGGTCTATTCAAAAAGTTGTGAACATGTCGGGATATGGTGAAGTAAGCTCATTTATCTTTATAACCTTTTTTTAATAATATCTTGGTGAAAAACTTATTTCTTATTATGTACTTGTTTTATGAAGTCTTCCAAAAAAGGTGGTAAAAGAGGAGATATACAACGTTTAGCTGCCATAGTGGGTACCATGCAAAGAGGAAATGAAGGTGTGAGAATATCAAATGGAGACTCTAACTCTCCATTGAACATGTCACCTAATATGCCAAGTGATCAAAATCAATCAAGTTCTAATGTGCCTGAAAAGAAGAAAACTAGGGGTAAATCAAGAATGGATCATATTCGTATGAGAAAAAATCCTGTTCCGGTTGATTTTAATGATAGGGGTCAACCAATTGCAGATACTGCAACTGAATTTGCTAGTTTTCTTGGCTCGACATCAAGAGATTTAGTGCCAGTGACAATGGAGAAATGGACAGATCTTTCTGATGATTTTAAACATCAAATCTGGGAGAACATCACGGTAATATTTATGTCATATTTATGTGTTTTTTAGATGCATTTATTAAACTTATGTTTTTATTGACGGGTATCTTTTTCTTATAGCAAAAATTTATTCTTGATGACTACCATAAGACTTACGTATTCCAAAAGTTAGGAAGGCATTGGCGTGATCATAGATCTAATTTGATGAAAGACGTGATAGAACAAGCAAAAGTTGTAGGTCAACCACGAGCACTTGCCCTCCTGAAACCTGACAATATACCATCCTTTAAAGATTGGAAGACATTTGTAATCAAGAGAAGTACTCCAGAATTTAAGGTAAATATTGTTGGTTTCATTGTATTTTTTGCTATAAATGTTTTGCTATTGCTAAATGATGTAATATATTTCAAATGTAATAAAGGAAAGAAGTGAAAAATTCAAGAAGATGAGGAGAAGTCAAACTTTGCTGCATACAATGAGTCGTAAGGGATATGCTCGTCTAGAGGAAGAAATGGTAACTAAGTGATAATCTGCTTGTTACCTAAAAATCTGTTTTGTTACACAAGTCATTTCATTAGTCTTATTGATTTTTACTCACCTTTGTTACCTCAAAAAAATGTCTTATAGCGTCAACAAAGTGATAATCCTAATTCTATATAAAGAGTTGATGTTTGGATCAAAGGACATAAGAGGAAGACGGGTACATCGAGTTTAGAGGCTCAAAAATTTTGGTATATTTCCGTTTATATTTTTTTATCATTTGGTTATTCACTTATATCGTTCTAAAATTATCTATGTTCAATTTTATAAGGATGACGTAGAAAGATTCATAAGTCAGCAACACCATCAGAAAAAAGTTCTCTTCAAGATAATGCGGTTTTAAGAGTAATTGGCCCTGAACGACGAGGAAAAGTAAGAGGACTTGGCTTTGGGGCGACTCCTTCAAAAGTAGAAGGCCAAAAATATCATCGTGATAAATTCAATAGATTAGAAAGTGAGTTGAATGAATTGAAAAAATTTCTCAAAAGCATCGCTGAAAAGGTTATTGGGAATAATAACATTGTAAGTTTTATACTTCGAATAGTTATCTTTATTCTTTAGTACAAACCAATATGTTCAATAGTTAATGTGTTTTTTTCATTCATGTAGCAAATAGAAAACTCAAACACGGTGAGAAAGGATAACTCAAACAATGGGGTTCAAAGTTCTACCAACCGAGAGAGAGCCGAAACAAGGCGGGCAAAAAGTAAATACAGAAGTTCCAAGTTCTCCTAGCATTGGGACAAAATACAAATTATTGAATTGGGAGACGAGTTCAGAAGTTGTGGCAATTAGCGAGATTGCATCTACAAATCCCAAAGATTTGGTCCATCATGTGGCTATAGGACAAGAGTGCTATAAACTTTGGGTTCATGAAGTAATTGATCATGAGGTGACTTTGTATCGGCCGACCCGTGAGTTTTTTCTTCTACATGAGGCTTTATCAAGTACGATCGCGTGGCCTATCAAGTATATCAAATTTGATTAGTGGTGAGACTTATGAGGTAAAGGTAATATGACTACTCTTTATTTGACCATATTATTAGCTAAAAGTGTTTGTTAAATGCATATGGATTGGAGCATGAATAACGATTCTGTTTATCATCAATCATTGTATACTTGCACCTACTTGTTATTCTGCCTATGCTGACACTGGACACTAATTTTGCAGTATCTCCCTGCTTGCACCTAACTTTCAGTATCTTCCTATTTCCTAGACTTCAATCCTACCTCTCTGTTCAGTAAAAGGTGAGTAGATTTATAAATTTGTTTAATTTTTGGAATTATTAGCTGTTACAGTTTACAGTTCAGTATATGTTATGGCATATTGGAGCACATCTTATATACAGATTGATGTCTTTGCATTGCTGTTGCAAGTTTGGCACATTTAAATATTTAATCTGCTGTTAAGAAGGGATGAAAGAGCTAGAGGTGGTCACATTTAATCTGTTGTTGGAAATAAGAGTACTAATCTTATTGTTGAGAGAGATTAATCGTGCTAATATTGGAAGTACATTTGAGAATCCTGTACTTAATTCTAAGTGCAAGGAGAGGATCTAGTCAAAGTTTTCGAGTTCCCAAATTTCTTCTAAACTTTGCTTACAAATAATCAATCTCATACGTCCAATGTAGATTTTTTTTTGATTTTGCGGAAGAATGGTCATTTCGAAAGCAACCGCGTGGGGACATGTGTCAGACACGGCTCTGACACGCCAAAATTGTATCATGTCAGTGTCAAATTATCCGCATAACAAAGAAACACAATCTTCACATACAAAATGGAGGAAAAGAAGAAATTGAAGTAGAAGGATTATTTTTTATTAGTAATTGCCTGGTAGATTTATGAAATAGATGCCAAAGAACCTGAAACCTCACCACATACTTAATTGCAAGTTTATTTTGACTGAAGAAGAGATTCCCGATGTTGCTAAAATAGTAAAAATGTTTTTCTTTTTTAAATCTATATGTACTTCTTCAAGACATTAGAAGGAAACCACTGACAAGAATTCCAATTGTTGGTCTTTAAGTTATCATCACAAACATGCGTTCAACTATCTGACACAGTTAAATCCCGGTAGGATAACTTTGGCAAAGCGATTTTAGGACTTGTGAACAGCAGCAACAACAACAACAAGAAAGCCCAGAACCCAAATTTTGTAGTCATGAATCCATTTTCTCCATCCAAACCTATTATGTGTCATCTCCCCAGTCACAGTAACACGACTCATGTCTTCATCCAAACCTATTATATATATATATATATATATATATATATATATATATATATATATATATATATATATATATATATATATATATATAAATACTCAATTAACCAATAATAATATCTAATAGTAATAAATATATTTATTTAATCACCAAAAATAATAAAATAATACTTAACTGGTGGTTTGGTGAATCCATACTACTCACCCTTATCCGGGTCCAGAAAATTGTACAAATATTGTAAAATAATAAGAATACCAATTTTTGTATAAATATTCAAATAGTTAAAAAAATGCACATCAATACCTAAAATAATTTAGGAAATATTGAACAACATAAAATATGCCTACACGGTCGTCTTTGGTCTCACTACATACCTACAAAGGCTTGGATTTGGTTCGGGCCCAGTTCGGGCTAAGTTGGTACAATCGGGTCATCTAAAATCAATATATCTAATTAATAAATAAATAATTCATCGGTGGGGGTTAAGTCACAACTTGATTTGGTTTTCCTAGTTATGACACACTTATGGCTAGGTCTTCCTTGGCATGGCTAATACACTAGTCAAGGCACGCCACTGCACTATCTCTTCCATGATTCCTAGTCGTCTGATACTTCAAAACTCAACCATGGCTAAAGTCATCTACCGTAATAATTAACTAAATAATTATTTATAAAAATCTAGAAATCACCAATTAAATCAAATAAATAATAAAAAAATTATTTTAAAATTTTTTTCGGGAAGAGGAGTTACAAATCTATCCACCTTAAAAATAATTTCGTCCTCGAAATTATAATTCATAACTATTCCTTAATATTCAAAGTCCTTAATCTTCCCCAACTTTAATTTCTCAAAAATATTTTATAACCTTCTCTAGTCACTTTATAACTCTGAATACTTGAGGACTTCTACCCACCTTTGGTCACACTACTCCTCAAAATACGGTCACCAAAATCTCATAATCTTCTAACTAGTTGCTAACAATTTTCCCAACAGATATCTAGGGTGTAGGGCATCTAAAATCCCTCATATCTATAAATAACCAAATATGCAATAATCAAGCAATATTATACTATAACTTAAGAATTTCTGATAAATCCTAGACAGCACGATCGTTCGTCACCTCGAAATAAAAGGGACGAGAATCAATAGTACGAAAAGCAAGGAAGTATAATCGAGAGCAAATATGGAGTTTTCAAGGACGTAGAGAATTTCTAGGACAATTTTTCAAGACAGTGTGGATTGAGATTTCTAAGGTTTAGTCATAGTCGCAGGCTCGTACCAGTACAGTTACGTAACCGGTACGATATGCTCTGACCTACATGGGCCACCAAAAAACTTGTCACGACCCGCATCCGCTTTTCGGATGCAAGCTTGTGAGCAATCCAGCTACACATCAAGCGGACTCCAGCCCGACTCGAATATGTAAATGCTGTCACGGCTAGGGTAAACTGCCAAATCATGGCAAATAAATCTATATCTCAAATCCACAATAAAGGTATGAAACATGAATGAACACCATAAGTCGTATTCTGCAGCCCACTACCATAAATGTCCGATAAGACTCCAAGGAATATAACAAGAGTCTATAAACTGAATCAATAAATAGAATATCGTATGATAATGAAAGGAAAGCATGAGCTGGATAATAAATGTAATATCACTGACAAATACCTGAATCATGCATCACAACCATCTGCCATCCCGTTCTGCTAACTAACTCCATGCAATCGCTAAACCTGAAGAGATGATCAGGTCCCCAGGGGACATAGCAAGATACACAAAAATATGCCTATCTAGCAGTTTATCATGCAATAAAGAAAATTCAGGAAATAAACAGAAAAAGTCCAATCAACACGAAAATACGACTATACACGACTGGAAGAACCACTACGCATAAACGAACTGTTGGAGGAGAACAAGAGAACACGATGTCACGATGTCAACGGATAACCAATCGAATACTCAAACCCTTGCCTCTAGTATGGACTCGCAGGTTTGAACAGATAACTACTAACCCTCGCCCCTAGTGTGGACTCGCAGGTTTGCTTCAAGAAATCACCCTCGCCCATAGTGTGGACTCGCAGGTACGGACAGATATCTACTAACCCTCACCCCTAGTGTGGACTTGCAGGTTAGCTTCAGGAATCAAGACACAGATAACTACTAACCCTCGCACGTAGTGTGGACTCGCAGGTTAGCTTCAGGAATCAAGGTACAAAGAACTACTAACCCTCGTCCCCTAGTTTTGACTCGCAAGTTAGCTTCAAGAATTCAAGGTACATCAGTTTCGTTATAACTTATTCATTCTATGACACGATTCGACTTAGTCCAAGTACAGGTGATGACACGACACCACCCAATCAAGCTACACGAGAGAACCAATCCAATATGAACTACAAAATTAGCTATAAACAAGGACTATATATATACTAGCATGCACGATGTACAAATCACATGTCAATAATCAACCAATAAAACTATATAATAATAGAAATATGCATGTAAATAAACTGTAGAGGGAGGCAATGTATCTTGTCTGGAGGTTGCATGCAGATCCAACAAAATATAGTCAACTTCTAAGCCATAAAGTACAAGTCACCACAACTGTCTCCGAAAGCTGAAACAGACATTGCCAACATTCTAAGAATAGTCAAATTAGCTAGGATTGCCTGTCCTTAAGTCCAATTCTGGACACAGGAGCAAAACAGTAATTTTGGGTCAAACGGTGTCCGCCGTTAGACCCGCTTTGCACGAAAGTGTGCCAAAGTCAATGGTCTCTAAAGTCATCAAATATATCTACGGATTCGTTTTGATGATATGAACCCAACGGTATGTCCAATTGTGGATTTCGGGGCCGTGCACAAAAACCGCATGTGA